>JAHWFP010180535.1:0-39800 GCA_023313725.1 Lithobius niger | reverse complement strand
TTAATAAATGGACAAAAATCGCTGGAAATAATACTAAGGAAAATTGGAAATTAAGCCAACAGCGAAAATCATACACTAGAAATAACGTAGTTCAGTAAGCCACCTTTATGCACTTACGTTTCGTCGGAGTGGCATGACCCGGATTCGAACCAGGATAGGCACCACTGATCGGTGCCATCAACAGCAGGTATTGTTCACACGATAGAATAGAATAGAAAACCCGACGGTGCAATCCAAAAAAAGCCAAAAAGCACCCCACACACACACCAAACCAAGGGCCAACCGCCCAAAAAAAGCATAAGCAAGAAAACGGTCCAGAATTGACGGTCCAACGGTCCAACAACGGATAGCATTGTTGAACAACATTATCGAAACTTTAAATCTCGTTTAAACCGAGGCAATGTTCATAAGACCACTTAGGCTAGTAACACCTAAACACCAATATTTACAGAGGAAAAACACTCAAGTTTGGACGCATTGGAAAAGGGTGCCTGTCATAAATTGTTCTGCTTGGGATTAATGATAGCGTTCCCTGCCACCATCGTGAAGTTAGTTTCAATGAATTAATACTTATTTTTACTCTCCAAGAATTTAGGCTTCAACATGCGAACATTAGTGTAGCTTATAGCAAAGTAAACGGGAAACAGTCGTACAACTGTACAGAGATTTATTGTAATATATTTAACAACAAATATTATTTACAATTTACTTCCAAGTTTTGAATAGTGATTTTACATTTCATCAGTGATTTTTAATAAATCTTTATCCAACAGTGATTTTAAACAAATCCATTAACTTCCAGTGATTTTTAGCAATCGTTCGCAAAAAGGAATTTTTAGCTATAATCTTTCTTACCTAACAGAGGCCGACGGGGGAGCAGCTATGGTCTTGTCACTGCAATTAAGGTGGTAGCTTTGCTTTTAAGTGCTGGACTGAATGCGAGTTAGTTCATGAAACAACGTGAGCGTTTGCGCTTTTTCAATGAATTTACTTTTTGGAAGAGCGGTCGGTCACCACGTCGTTCCATTTTAAGGCACAGTAAGATTGTTACGTTGGTGACTGGGGGACGTCCCGCAACCATTCGTAACTTGGCGGCCCTTTTTGCCAGTTTTGGTTTTTGATATGATTGTGTCTTACATTTCGGGTTGCAGTAGTCGCCGTATCGTTGCAGTTGATGGTATAGAGGCATTGCTAGTCTATACATTTTGGGCTGTCCTCCCTTGCTCGAGGCTTCAAAGCTGAAAGTGTTGGGACTTAGTTTTTATCCGTTCTTTAGCCGTCCACTACAGAACGAAAGCGTTAATGCGTCTTCATACGGGGCAGAGAAAAGAAATTAACCCATTACTGCCCATGCTAAACTGGATGCATTCTTTTAAAGTCCTCCCATATTATGGGAACCGGCATTTTCATCATCCGAACCGGCATTTTCAGATGATTTCTGTCGGGGATGCAGAGTACTGGTAAATAAAATATTTAACACACAGTCCGCCACGTTTGAGTAATTGGAAGGCTGACTGTAATAAAGGCCATACACGATTTAATAAATAAATAAAAAATTAATTTAAATATTTTTAAATGTTAAAAATATTTAAAAATTTCCTCCCATGTTATGGGCATAGGTTAGTCATGCGATCCGAACCGGCATATTCAGATGGTTTCTAGTCGGGGATCCTGATCGATCGAGGAATAGTAAATAAAATATTTAACTACAATATACATATATGTGTGTGTAGTAAGTATACAGGGTGGGGCAGAAAAGAAGGGCCAACCCTGCCAATCACAGATGGTTAAGGCTAGGGCAATGAAACTTTGCACGGTATGAAGGTAAAAGGGGGCCCAACTATACCATGTGTCGATCACTGACATTGGCACAGATTTTCAAGGTCATCATCATGCTAACTTTTTAACTATGCTGTGTAAACTACCCCAGTGTACTACCCCAGTGTAAACTATGAGGTAAGACGAATTCCACATTTCTGATTTTGTTTCCGAGAAGACCATGGTGACTTAATTATGCCAAATTTCGCGGTGTTGGCAGCGTGGTGTTGCATGATATTCGATATATCTGTTTGGCAGGAAAGCCACTCTGTCCTCAAAAGAAAATAATGCTTTTAATTTACGTAATTCCTAAACTAACGAACAGAATTTCGTTCCTTTTTTTTTCATGGTCATACCTTGCCAATGTCTACAAGTTTCTAATTTACACTGTGGTTCTACGAAGGCATGGTTAAAAAGTTAGCATTTATTAAATTGTTGTGTGGATTTTATTTTTTCATACCGGAGTTATGTCTTTTAGTTTTCAAGGAATTTACGTTGTTGTTTGGTGATTTCGTGCGTTCTAAACTTATGCGAAGGTATCGCTGCTTAAATTATCGATTTAAAACCTGGATTACAACGAATTTGAATTTGAAAATGGCTGTCAATGTCATTGAGCGACACGTGATTAGTTGACCCCCCTATTCGCTTATACACCATGCAAAGTTTCATTGCCCAAGCATTAACCATCTGCGATTGCCAGGGATGGCCCTTCCTTTCTGCCCCACCCTGAATTTGTGCATATAAAAAACATATAAATCTATAGCATTTTTGTGTTTATAAATTGTGGAAGGCTGACAATATTAAAGGCCACACACGATTTAATAAATTTAAAAATAAAAAGTCAATCGTGAAAAAAATGAATCGATAAAATGAACGATAAAACAAAAATGCTCTTCAGTTTAAAAAAAAAATGCAATTTGACCATTATTAGGTTTAGTTCATGAAGCGCCTGACAAGGTGGATCATTCACAACAGAATAATGCAGTACATAAAAGTTTTGGGGAAAAACGTACGCCGAGTACCATGGAGTTTTATATGGATCTAAGAGCTAAGACTTAGGCTTACCAAGCGAAAAAAAAAACTTAAAACACTCTACTAATTTATCAGCCGTATTTAGCTACACATTATAAAGCCACAAATTATACATGTTGCCGCCAGATTCACAATTTTACATTTTTCGTAGTAATAGTCTAATCAGAGGTGTGCGTCTTAAACCCAGCTTTTTACCACGTTTCCTGAAACTTCAATTTCAATATCAATTCCACCACCGCCCGCTAAAACATTGTTCGGAGAACACTTTCTTTTTCCATCAGTTTTCTGACGGATAATCAGCTATAGTTCTACTCACTTCAGTACTGAGATAAATATTGTGCGTGAAACTGTTGGAATGTCGGACCATAAATTTAAACTTAACCACACGCATACGGAACCTTTGCATGTAATTTATAAATATTCAACGTTGATTTCCGTCGACGAAAAGTAATCAAGTTAAGTCCATCACCACATTTGATTAGCCAATAAATCATTGACAACAAGCATGTTACCTCCAGTCACTAGGATTCGATTCGGCGGTGCCTTTTAGTCGATGTGATTAAGCTATTAATGATCTCCAAACTAATTTCGGAATTGCAAGCTGATGGCTTTGAGGCTGACAACTTAACTTTAAAATGGCGAGGGAAAGGGGAGGAGGGTGGATGCATTAGTAATCAGGATGTCGGAAGAGCAATACTTTTAAATTCAAATTCGTTGTAATCCAGGTTTTAAATCGATAATTTAAGCAGCGGTACCTTCGCGTAAGTTTAGAACGTACGAAATCACCAAACAACAACGACATAACTCCGGTATGAAAAAATAAAAATCCATACAACAATTTAATAATGAACCAAACGAAGAAGCCATCATTACTGAAGGTAACCAAACATCGGGAGTTTCATTTGAAAGTTTGTCTGTCTGTTTGGTCTCAGGAGATTTCTTTCAAATTACTTTTCATTACAGCTGTATTCCTTTAGTCAAATGTAACCATAAACCACACTACACCAACATGGTTACTTTTGCTTTATTCTGCCGCAGCGCGCCGAATTCTGCTGCGAAGCAAAAAAGTGTTCCAAAAGCTTGCTGCAACGCTTGCAGTTGTGTTGTAAAAGTCACGCAGCGTGCTGCAGAAGTGGACCGCAACGGTAAACGACAATACAGGTTTCCGAGATGGAGCGCCACAGCGCATTGCAAAACAAAATAGCCGACAATGTTCAACGGGTAACACTAAACCTCTTCTTCCAAGTGGTAATAACGAATAATGTTTGAACAACGTGGATGAATAATCAGACTGAATGGAAAGGAAGCTACAATTGACTGTGTTTAGTAATGTATGGAAACTTGAAATGTATGTTAGACGAGCATCTACGTGACAGCTTACAACTAATGTTTGGGAGACGGGACCTTGCACTCTGAAATAACGTAAGTTTTATAAATTCCGGTTTTTTTTTTTGGTAGCGTATTAAACTCGTAGATATTCCGTCCATTTTTTCAACATTGCAATTAATATGTCGTTTCGCTACCTATACCCAACTCGTTATTCATTTATATGTTTTAACTGCATAATTACTACTGCCTGAATCGGATCGTCAACATGTCGGCCATTTTGTAGTAGAGAACGTAAACACAAAATCTAACACTGTAAATTTGGCTCTCCAAGTGACACCATTTCACGCACTTCACGAATTACTCAGCGACACTGCAGCAGACTAAAGGAATATATCTCTGGTATGCCGTTGTTTTTACTATTTCAATAGCGTTGCCCATATTCTAAACACAGCGTCCACGTTCCAGATTTTCCATCATCTAATAGGCTGATGTGGGTCACGTGATCTCGTTTTAGTTACGAATATGGCGGCACTGCTGCGAATAGTGTTTTTTAATTTACCGCTATTTTCTTTATATTGCTCGAAGAATATACGGTGCTGCATGTAAGAGTTGGAAAGGCACCTTTAAGGAAACCGAACTCAACTGGGTTATCTGCCCTGCAAACCTGATATGCATTCAGGGAGGCTACAATGGTCTGGGTACTGCCCAAATTTTCAGCCTTTCCTGAACAAAGGAACATGGAATTAGTAATACATCGCCATGGTAATTCGTGACCAGCGCCACTAACGGCAAAGGCTAAAGCTAAAGCGTTGGATTTATTTGGAGTTCCCTTTCGGTTTCAATTACAAAATAAATTTTGATTACGAGACACAGACGAACCGTGCTAAAATGTATTTTAAAAACACCTACACATGATTACACACGTCGTCAGCTCTATAGACTTTCGTTTTATATATACCGCTTCGCCTTGATTTATTGATGAAGCATAAATACAAGTATGATTTTGGAGACTTTTGAGTGTAAAATCAGTTTTACTTCACTTTCCATACAACTAAATCTGGCTGCATGGACAGTTTAGCTGCAGCCGCCATCTTGCATGCGTCGTTAATTCACCAGCAATGAAATGACGTCACAATGGTGGAAGCTGTGCACATTTCTAGAACGTATAGGCCTATTACGCGACTTTCACACGTCGTTTGTCAGTCTGTTCGTCATGCTAATTCACGAACAGCGTGTAACAATACAACTCTTCTCAGCCTGTGGGATAATCTTCCTAAAACAAAACTTGACAGGATTCCCGCCGAGCCTTTTGGCCGTTTGAAATCGTAGGTATCGAACGCCCAGCTCTTTCGCTAAGTTAATCCCACCGAGTAAAATAACTACGGATGCAAGCCTATTAACGTTGCCTTTTGGACTTAAGTGCCTGACTGCCTGAGCGGCGAATTGAACCCAATGACCTTTTAAACCAAAAGCCGAAGTCCAACCGCTGAGTCACATTAGCCGTGTTAGTATGGCTCAGCGGAAGGACTTCGATTTTCGGTTTCATAAGTCGTGGGTTCAATTCCCTGCTCAGGCTGTCTGATATTAAGTCCAAAAGACAACGTAAATAGCTTTGTTTCGGTATTTATTTAATCCTCCTTGAGACCATTTGGCTGTCATCCTGTTTAATCTCACCGAGCAATAGTTCGACAGTTAAATGAAAAATCTGAAAATTGCCTTCTGCGCAGTTCTCAGATTTTTGGCCCACATTAATAATTTTTTTTTTATTCTTAGCAATTACAAGATGAAAAAGCCGAAAAGTCGATATTCACGGATCCTTTTTTTTTTTGGCTTTAATTGGAATTAGAAGGTTGGCGTGCGTTTGTTGTGTCTTGGTCTTTGGCGAGAAGTCCACCGAATTCATTTTATTCAAAGGGTAATTACATCCATTTTGGCATGCATGTTTTACTTTTGAACCACTTACGCTATAACTAAACACTGAATTGCGGTAAGAATACGTTACGTACGTCCGATACGACAATTTAATTATTGCATCACCAAAACACGACACGGAGACTGCCATTATTTGTTGGAACGCGTAGAAATTAATGCTGACAGATGTCACTTTTCAATTTCGAATCGCAGCCGATTGAGATAGCTCTATTGGCAGTGAGAGCTCAAGCGTCCGACGGCCTTAGCTGGCCACTACAACTGTCGGCCAGCTAAGGCCGCAGACACTCGAGCTCTCACTGCCAATAGAGCTATCTCAATCGGCTGCGAGTCGAAATCGAAGAGTTACATCAGTCGGCGTTAATTTCTCCGCGTTCCAGCAAAACAATGGCAGTCTCCATGGCTTGTTTTGGTGATGCAATAATTGGCGGAGCGAGCGAGCGAAGCGAAGCGTAGCCTATAACGGATACCAAATTGCAAAATGTTGGTTGGTCCGTTGGTGTGTTGGTTGCACATTTTTAGTCTGGGTGGAGCCCAAACGAAAGATCGGATTGGAATGAAATTTGGTACAACGCTTGATACCCCAAACAGTATTGCTGAGCCAAAATTTGACGTAAATCGAACAATTATTACGGAGAAATAACAAATTTTCGAATTTATTTCTAACACTCACCATTGTAAATTTGGAATCGTGAATAGTTAAGGAATTCCGACGAAGCATACACTGTGCTGTTGGTAATAAAGTGAACTTTAAAAAAAAAGCCAAAATAAGTTAATCATCGTAGCTTCCTTACAGCTAACAATCTTTTTTGACATAACTCAACGAAATAATAACATTTGATCATAACACTTTAACCACTAGAGGAAGACAAGCAAATGGGAAAAAAACCAGAAGGATTCGTTAACGACTCACATTCGTTTCATGTAAACCAATGCTGCGTAAAAGAATGCTTCCAGGAATTCAGCCAACATGCCAACCAAAGTGGCGTTGACGCCATCATCGGGAATCTCAAATTTGAAACATCAAATCGCCGCTGCAGGAGGAAACCGTTCATATAATACGACAGTACACAGCAGACTACGTATTTATATCACAACACAGAACAATAATTTGGCTTCGTATTGTAATTTCAAAATTTCCAGATTGCTATGGAAACTACACTCTCCATCCCATGTTGCCAGAATAAATAGGCCTAACATCGAACCCAATAGGCCTAATTTCTCTACTGTTGTCGCTTACGAAACTAAAACGGGACTAACAATTAGGCTTAAAATTAGGATTTAGAATTATTTAAATTCTATGTTCACAGCCAAGCTAACACCGGCTGATCAACAATTGTAATAATTCCAATTAAAAAAAAAAATATTAGCGTTTGGCGTTACAGTACGTGCCAGAGGTGTGCATTGTCGTAGAAGGCAGCGTAGAGGGCCGCGGATGTTACGAATCTTTTGATTGTTGTGAAGTATTATCGTTACTGGTGATTGTTTAGCTTGCAATTAAATGTTTTATTGGTAATATTTTAAATCTAGAACAGATACTCTGCAATAAATATAAACAATGTAAGCATTATTGACGGTGATGGCACGTTCTTTGCCAGCTTAACCACGGCGGCTAACGTTGTATTTTACAACGGCGGCGACGGCTCAAAGAGGCTGCAAATAACGAAACGGATACTAAATATGGGTGCAAACGAAAGAATCTTAAAATTAATATGAAACGTAGCCTAGATAAAATGTAAAAAACACCAGCAAAAAGCTTCAGCTCAATTGTAGCCGAATGAATATTGCCCCGAGCTTTATAAGAACCATTAGCAAACATTGCAAAGCCATTATAATGAGAGGAAATACAAATTTAAAATAAATTTTTCTTC
This sequence comes from Lithobius niger, assembly GCA_023313725.1. Lineage (NCBI taxonomy): Eukaryota > Metazoa > Arthropoda > Chilopoda > Lithobiomorpha > Lithobiidae > Lithobius > Lithobius niger. Next base: position 31,821 of record JAHWFP010180535.1, on the reverse strand, counting down.
GCTCTGCCTACAATAGGCCCAAAGCCTGTTTCCTAGTTAAATTGTCGTATCAGACGTACGTAACGTATTCTTACCGCAATTCTTGTGTTTAGTTATTGTGTAAATGATCCAAAAGTAAAGCACGCATGTCAAAATGGATGTAATTGCCCTTCAACAGTTGAAGCAATAATTGTTCTCTCCTGTTGTTGTTGTTGTGCTGCGTACTTACGTCGTCGTTTTCATTGGCGGAGCGAGCGAAGCGTAGCCTATAACGGACACCAAATTGCAAAATGTTGGTTGGTCCGTTGGTTGCACATTTTTAGTCTGGGTAGAGCCCAAACGAAAGATCGGACTGGAATGAAATTTGGTACAACGCTTGATACCCCAAACAGTATTGCTGAGCCAAAATTTGACGTAAATCGAACAATTATTACGGGAGAAATAACAAATTTTCGAGTTTATTTCTAACACTCACCATTGTAAATTTGGAATCGTGAATAATTAAGGAATTCCGACGACGCATACACCTTGCTGGTGGTACTCAATTGAACTTAAAAAAACACGGAAAATTAAATTTTCGTTTCTTCTTTCTAGCTGATAACCTTTTTCGACGTAATTCAATGAAATAATAACAATTGGCCCTTGCATTCAACCACTACAGGAAGAAACGAAAACATAAAAAACAAAAGAATTCCGGTACGATACACCTTAGCATCATTTGAAAAAACGAATGCTTGGAGGGATTACCGTCAGCATGGCAACGAAACTGGTATTTACACTAGTGACTGGGAATCCCAAATATGAAATCGAAATCGTCGTATCACGGCGAAGCTATACATATAAAACGAACAATACATTGGACGACGTATTTAAACACAGCACGCAACAACATGTCTGCATCTAATAGTTTAAATATTCCTCGTTGCCACGGCAACGTGTGGACTTAAAACCGTGGTGCATTAATGAATAGGCTTATTCTCAAACGCAGCTGCTACTTACGAAATAAAAATGACGACTAAATATTCGGCCTAAAAGCTACAAATTAGGCCTAAAGGCTAAAGCAGGCCTAAGAGCTAACACTTTTTGACCTACAATATTGTGATCGTTACTGATGGATTATAATGTGGTTTTAAGATCGCTGTCGCCGTGCGTGATAGAGATGTGCGCATCAATATTTTCGTTGGTGGCGTTGTCAAGACTATAGTGTTAGACCAGCAGCAGCATTGCCAACCTGCAGAATATTTTAATCATTGTTAAAAACTATCGCTCAGATGATTGTTTGGCTTACAGTAAAATACTTTATTATTATCATTTTCTAATCTATGGAAGGCACTTTGCGCGGCAGTAATTATTGTTGTAAACAATGTCAGAATTATTAGCGGCGGCAGCCCAACCAGCCATCACAAACATGCCGTTTTATTTTTATCGGCGGCGATGGCTCACATCTTTAGTGTCGGAACACAGGACTGCAAGCCGAAGGCTCGAGTCAATTTAATACAGAAGCAAACCTATTTACGTTGCCTTTTGGACTTATATGACAGACTGCCTGAGCGGGAATCGAACCCACGACCTTTGGAAGAGACCTCGGTTTCTGGTTCCAAAGATCGTGGGTTCGATTCCGTGCTCAGGCAGTCTGACATATAAATCCAAAAGGCAACGTAAATAGGTTTGCATCTGTATTAATTTAGTGTCAGATGTGGAAAGAAGCTACACAGACACTAAATGATGGAGCAAACGAAAGCCTATTAATATAATATTAATAAATTATAAATATGATAGCTTTGGCCTATTTGAAAATAAAGCTAAAATAAGACAAAGGCCTGCAAATAACAGCAGTATACGTCACACAAAAGGCAAATATCCCAAACTTAGCCGAGTGAGCATTCTTCCCAGATTTTTAAGGAGCATTAACACATATGGTCCAGTCATTAAAATAAACACTAAATATAAATTTGAAATAAAGGCCTGTTCGCTCCGCCTACAATAGGCCCAAAGCCTGTTTCCTAGTTATTATAGGCAAATATGTTGTATTGAAGTAAAATGCTGTAACCCTGCCCTTAAAAAAGTATTGAACTTGAATGGTAACTTTAAATTTACACTTCTCCTAACCCCCAAACCAGCAAAAGACACGTTCCACGGTTAAACTTTAGCTATCTGAAAAATTTCCGCGTTATGCATCTATTTTCGTGAAATTACTTAGGCAGTTGGTCCGTTGGTTGCACTTTTGTAGTCTGGGTGGAGCTCAAACGAAAGGTCTGATTGGAATGAAATTTGATTCATCGCTTGATACCCCCAAAAGTATTGCTGAACCAAAATTTGACGTAAATCGAATAATTGTTACAGAAGAAATTACAATTTTTCGAACTTATTTCTAACAATCACCATTGTACATTTGGAATCCTGAATAATTAAGGAATACACCATGCTGGTGGTAGTCAAGTGCACTTTAGAAAACACGGCAAATTAAATTTTGGTTGCTTCTTTCTAGCTAATAAACTTCTTCGACGTCACTTAATGAAATAATAACATTTGATCGTCGCATTTAACAACTACAGGAAGAAACGAAGCCATAAAAAAATAAAAGGTTTCATTAACGACAAACATTAGTTTCATTTGAAAAAAAAAATGCTTCTAGAAATTCACTTCAGCACGGCGACAATAGTCGTTTGCACTAGCGATGGGAATCCCGAATATGAAACCTGAAATCGTCGTATCAAGGCGAAGCAGTAAAAACGAATGTCTAGAGCTGACGACGTGTTTATATCACAGCACGAAACAATAATATGCCTGCCTCTAATAGTTTAAAGGGACATTCCTCCCCGTGCCATTTTTCTTGATCCTCCACATCAAGTACGGCCCGCAAAGGCCTATTTCCTTACACTACGAGATTTTCTGTTGAATATTGGAGGACCGTATTTACTGTATCCTGCACGCATATGATCCTTTGCGCACCTACAATAACCTTGAAGTTTCATCTGTGTGTTTGCAAGTACTAATTTTAATCGTTTGCTAATAATTACTATAAGATCAAAAATCTAAAAGACTAATGCGGTAAAAATTATAATTAATTATACCAATAGATTGCCGAAGAAAAATTATAATATACTAGCCTAAAAAAAAATAAAATTGTGGATGTTAAAACACGAAAATCATTCCGGTTTGTGACGACACAATATTTAACTTGATGCTGTTTCGTATATTGGAACACTACGCAGATAACTATTGCGACCGCCCTACAGCCTACACCAATCAGAAGCCTGGTTAAACATCATTGCTGGAAATTTCGATAGCGGTGAAATTTGCACCTGTGCACAAACATTCCGTTGAAATGTGTCGTCTCCATTTTTCAGCATTTGCACAATCGGTAGTCGCGTTTTCCTTCGGGAAGTATTTTTTGTTACGTCACACATCAGGTCTCAACCATTCTCTACTCAGAACGCATTTTGGATCTTCTTTATCAACGTATATGGTTTTTCTTTGGAGGGACCGAAACGTTGCATTAGTTGTACAATTATTTGCAGACTTAATTGCTATTTCATTATTTACTTAGACGAAAGTGCTTTTCCTTGTACTTGTGTATTTGTTTAAGCTGTTGGCGTGGCCGGCGACATCAGAAGCGCCTTTGTATTTATGGCGTTTTGGTGAGGAAGCTCAGAGAAATAACGCGATACGGCGCTTAACAATATTAGACAATAGGGCAGTGACGTAGCGTAGTATTATTGTATATAACTCTATGGTAGAGCCAGTAACTGGGTAAGCTGCAAGGGGCACTGGAGAGGAAAAAGAAGGGCGTCTTACTGAAGCCAATGCTATTAGAGTGGATTTCTTAAGCCTACAACGCGCGAATTTGTTTGTTGAAGAAAACAACGTTTTTTTAAGCCTAAGAAATCCGCTCTCAAAACACTGTCTTGACCAGAAATGCTCTTGTTTTCCCTTACACTTTAATCTAGTGCCCCTTGTAGTTATGCCCTCCAGTGCCAATATGACGTCACTTGACGCTGCCCTATAGCAAACTATTACACGGCAGTGTTACGCAAGCCACATAACACAATCGCCCGAGGAGATTGGGGCTTGTCACCCTTGAGTAAACACACACTAATTATTAAGGCTGCTCCGATACCAACGTTACCGAACCGATACCGATCATGAACCGGTTTTTAAAATGTTGCCGACACCGATACCCAAAATTGTATCCCCAATTTTTCATCAATGGTGTAGTTTTCTACAAAAGTCCAATAATTATTCAAATAAAATATTTTTAAATAGTAAGCCACAGTTAAAACGTAGCTAGAAAGATAATCAGTGATTTCCTGAACAAAACGTCACGAACCGCATGTCATAATCTCGGACGGTTCCAGAGTTATCGGTGAAAGTCGCCGATACTGATCTGATACCGATACTGCACATATCTGCAACTGACCCACCCAGTATCGATATCGGCGCAGCCTTACTAATTATTAACCTGGTTGCATCAACAGAAGCGCGAAGTGGCCTGTTATACGCGACAGTATGCGGTCTGCCATGTTTTCTATTCTAGATTAAGGAAAATTGGAAATTAGCCAATAGCGAAAATCATACACTAGAAATAACGCTATTGGCTAATTTCCAATTTTCCTTAATATAATTTCCAGCGATTTATGTCTGTTTTTCTATTCTAAATTGCAAGTCGATTGCAATGTCCCACTATGCAAGGCGACGAAAATTTCTGTCTTCAACGACTCCGTGTTATTAGATCGTGTCTTCCTGCGCAAGCTTTATATATTCACCAAGTAGCTGATGCTCGCAGGTAGAAAAGAATTCCTCCAGATGTCGCCACGAGCACACTTCAGGTGCCATCGTGTTGTGGAGCTAAGCCTTCTGGTGCAACTCTTCCCTCCTACGATTTAGTTGGATCGTCCACTGCACAGCGATATCTGGCCCGGTCTATTTCACCCAAAGGGAAGGCGGGAACACCATGTCGTAACTCCTGCTGTTAACAGTTCACTTGCTCAAAGGGGATGGTAATCCTAGGGCGAGTACGTCACGCATTGACAAGAGAGCCCTTAGAGGAGTACAAACAACAACATCGTTCAAACAACAATGATTCGCCCGTTGTTGTAGCCATGCTCTTCCACTGTTGTAGTCGTACTTACAGCATCATCATAACACATCTTTGCCTCGTGCTTGTATTCCAAAGCCGTGAAACCGTGTGATATCGTAGTTCTTGACGACGTCAAAATCATGGCGCAGTAACGGTCGCTCTCTATTTGTTGCTTTGGGTACGAACATGGGTTATGTCCCATTTCACCAAATGCCGTTTCACCAAATCCAATTTTGCCAAAAAGAAAGAAGCAGATTAACAGGTTTGGCCTAAAGGGTAAATCCCGATTCGCCAAATCTCGTTACGCCAAATCCCATTCGTAAAATTTTAGGCACACGAAATTTAATACATTATTCCCGTATAATGGTCAAACACTTACAGACAAACACTTGTTTCGCAGAATCTCATTTCGCTGAATATTTTTTTCAAATTATGTGTCTCGCTCATGCTACCGCACTCACTGCGGCTAAACGTATAACATCAGAAACCGCAACTAATCACAAATTCCTTCCAATTAGGCATGCATCTTAAACTTCTGCAGTGTTAAATTTTTGAAGAGTATTTTGATTCTGCAAAACGGGAATTCCTGTTTGGGAAGTCTAACCATCAAGTGTATAACTAACTATTCTTAAAAGAGAACCTCGTACTCTTCCACTGCTTGTCTCTGTAAAATGTTTGCCTTTTAAATCCCCATTACATAAGAATAAGGTATTAAATTTCGTGTACCTAAAATTGTGTCAAATTAGATTTGGCTTAACAGGATTTGGCAAAACCGGACTTGCCCTGTAGGCAAAAGCTTTTAATCTGCTTTCTTCTTGGCAAAACGGGATTTGGTGAAACGGGACGTCACCCGAGCACGTCCCTCCCGTAGCGAAGTGATGTGATTACTCCAAGGGTAAAGTTGACTCATTAGTGCGCTCATTTCTACTCATCCTTTGGGGAACGGTCCAGCTACAATGGACCCCTAACTGAACAGCTAGGGTTACCAAGAAGAGAATAAACATCCGGCAACCTAACAGCTAATCTAGACACACGCTAGTGTGTCGCGCCAAGTTAGGCAACAAACATCCCAACAAACATCACATTAATTCAATTGTCGAAGTTGTAAACCATTGAAGCGTGACGCCATCGCGCGATCTTGAAGCATAGTTGGGCACATTTCAGGTACTTAGGGAAAAATAATAATGCGGTACAAAAGCTTAAATTGTGTTGAAATCGAGAGCAATGACCCACCTGACAAAAAATAACTCGTGTTTGAATGCCAGCTATGCTGCTTTCAATGCAAAATCTGCCCCTCAATAACGTTGAAAATGTGTTACTAGCTAGCTAGTCCGCTCATCCCCATGTTAAATCCCATAGGGTGATTATTCATCGATTCCCAGATAACGGGAAGGCTTCCAGCTATGAAATTGGACGAATGGGTGCACTACAATACGAACTGCGTACCTTTTATGGTTTGGAGCCTTGGGGCGTAACAAGGATGGCGTGGGAGGGCGCGTAAGTACGAAAATATTGTTATAACCATTGGACGGCCAAAGTTCCGACAATGAGAACGTGTATACTGACGTGCGTGATTAGACACACCACTAGTGTATCACGATAAATCTAAACAACATTGCAAAGAAATTGTATTCACGTCCAATTCACCAAGTGTAAAAACAAAGCAAAATAAACAAAGCCAAAAACTGGTGAAGAGGCCACCAAGTTGAGAGTGGTTCGGCCCTTCAAAGGAGTGATATCAACACACCAAAACTAACTAAATACAACAATTACAACAAAATTAAAACCAAACCAAAAGCCAATAAAGAGGTGATTAAGTTGAGAATGGTTCGGCCTATAGGCAAAAGGTAGTAGCAAATTGTTGAAAACCAATTTCTTGTTGACGTGGCACTTTATTACTCATCTGCACCGTAGTGGAGTTGAGTCAATACTCAATTTTAAAAAAGGAGTGATATCATATCAAAAACCAAAACTGGTAAAAGGGGCCGCCAAGTTCCGAATGGTTCGGCCCTTCAAAGGAGTGATATCAACACACCAAAACATTCACCAACTTAATCGCACCGAATAATACTTTGGACGTTAAATGAAAACTTGAACATTGCTACCGAAAGTAGCAATGTTCTAGTTTTCATTTAACCTTCGAATTATTAAGCGGTGCGATTAACTTTTACCAGTTTTGGTTTTTGATATGATTATGTTTACTCAATCCAGAATCAAAGCTCGTTCTGTTTTCATATATTACAAAATGTAAATGACCACTACACCACGTAGGATGCGTGAATGAATTCTAAGGAAGCGTTTCGCAACCGTGATTGGCTGCAACTCCCGGGTAACGCAATCCAGATTTGCAGGCAGCGTTGAAGGTTACCTTTCGTTTCTTTTCCTCGGAGTGAAAGCAGTTCGCTAAAAGGTACTTTCTGCAACTTAGCTGCAATCTAGCTGCAAACAATTTAACTGAAGTTTGCACTGCTGCATGTAGCGGACGAGCCTCTTCTCCTCGTTTCGTGCAGCGCCAAATGTCTCCACGCAGCAACGAAAGAGGTGCTAGCTCGGCTGCAGAAACAAAATGGCTGCTTCCCACCTGCAAAAATTTTTATCATCTACTGGGAACACGACCGTTTTTTATAGTTATGCTGGATTTAACTGGAACCACAAAGCTGTAGGTAGGTAAAATACACACCCATAAAATTCTATGCATACATTTCGATTTCCAATAAAACCTTTACGATCAAGTTTTTTAGTGAGTTAAACGATTACGGGAATCGGACGGAAATGACTGCTGCCATTTTTTCTTGCTACCTGGTGGGTAACTCTCAGTGTACTAAAATACCAGGGACCTGTTTCTTCTGACCGTTTAGCGCTAAGGCTGGGCCGATCCCCATACAGATTCCGACCTTTACCGATATTTGCCGTAGTAGTAGAAATCTGGATCGGTAGATAACACCTAGATAAATCGATATTTAACCAAATCGAAGATATATTCACTGTTCGTCGTCCGAATTTGACGTTTGAATACGCAATTTGAAGGATTTTCATCAGCTTTCCACTATGGTCCAAATGCCAAGTAGCTGTCTCTTAGCATACTTTTTAGAAGTTAAATTTTACTGAGGGATTTGTGTTTTAAAATGATTTTAGCATAGGCTCTAAGCAATATTATTTTAAACCAGTATTTTTTAAAATAATTATGCGCATTTAGGCCTATGCTTATTTGGTAACAGGACAATTCGTCCCCGGACATTTGGTCCCCAGACAATTCGTCCCACAGTTCGTCCCCGGACATTATTCATCCCCTATTTTTTTTGTAATAGCTATAGAACGTGTGTTTTGAGTTTTTTTTTAAATAATAGTTATTAGTAAGTTCATGATTTGATTTATGCCTCTTATACTTTTATTTTCGTAAAAATTAAAGGTACATTCCGTAAGAAACAGTTTTGCTACTTTCACTCTAACCAAGTAAATGTTCCAAAAGCTATTTCGCTCAGGATGCGCGAATATAGGAAAAAGGTATGTCCTTTTAGTTATGTAATTAAGCCACATGTAATTAAGCCTACCTTCGGATGTGCAGTTTGTTTTTTCTAGGGTTTTATTTATGGTAGCAAGTATGTTTTAAGCAGTCCTCGTGTGCTAGCATGCGTGGGTAGATTGTTTGGGTGTGGTCCTCAGAACCACAAGCTAATAAATACGTGCAGGTTCGTAGGTCGTGAGCGTGTAAGTATCGTAACTACCGCTTCGTATTCCATCCCTTGCCACAACACAAGGGTTTCTGAGCGAGAAGACGTGGGTTTCGTTTTCCAGATCAAGGGGCCAGTTGATGATTCAATATTGCTAGATTCTGATTGCCAAATCAGTGTTAAAAGGCGTCAACTTCCCGACACGCGCATGAACTGGCGTAGAGTCAAGAGGCGAAACACGCGATTTCACTCAAGTCGGTTTCGGCTTGAAGTAGCCGTCTGCTTCACCGCTTTATGCTCGTGCGATGTTGCACTGTGTTGCACGCACGCCTGACGTGATCGTAGCACGAGTGGTATTTTTTGGCACCTACCTATTGGGTTAAAGGCACATAAATCCCTCTCCGTTCTGGCAGCTTTACTCTGCGTCACCTGCGCTAAAATATAGTTCAAACGACCGCAGCGCGCATTGCTCTAAGACACTAGTCATACTCATTTTGGGGCCGCTGCAACGTGACACATCGTACGACCAAGTCGCAAACTTGAGCGAAGGATTAATTATCCTTCCTCCAGGGCCGCGGCTTGCCAGCGATGTGGCGGGAGTTATATACCGCTCGGACCGAGCCGTTTAAAACAAGCCTAATAACATTCACGCGCCACTACTGACATCTGCATCGTACCCTTAGACCAGCAAATGAAAGGTAAATCAGTTTATATAAAACTATTTCCGGTAATGTATCGAGTGAAACTGTTAAAATATACCGGAGGGAGTTATGTGCCTTTAAAACCTATGCAGCGTATTTTTAACGTGGGTTATCCCAGAAAATAATTGCTACCAATCGCTCCAAAACTGGCCGCATGGGGTGGCGACCCAGAACAAGAAACGGAACATGCGGTAATATTATTATTACAGGACAATTATTACAAGACAATTCACATATTTTGTATGGATTGGAAATTTATGGGACAGCAAAAAATAAAGAAATATCCAGACTGCAAAAACTACAAAACAGAATGATTAAAATATTGTTTGCCAAAAAAGATTTGCATTCTACTGCACACATTTTTCAAAAAATGAAGTTTCTGAACATAACACAGCTATACAATTATATCATTCTGTTAAAAAAAATTTTAGACATGAAAAATAGACGACAAGCCACTATTAAGGATAAGAAATATCAAACAAACGATTTTTTCCTTTCTTCCAATAATTACCAGAAACAAATTTGCAGAAAAACTTAAAGGTTACTATGTACCAAGTATTTGCAATAAGCTACCAGAGAAGACTTGGAGTATTTGCCATTTCAAACATCTCAAAAAATTTTTAACACAATTGATTCTTCTAACTTAAAAGCTAAAAATATTCGGTATCTCATTTCGTATCTATCTCTGATCTGAAATGTTTACAAAGTTTTTTTCTTAGGTTTGAAATTGTTGTAGGCTATGTGAAATATTGAGTGTTTTTCCTTTCTCTTTCAGATTTGTTGAATTTGTTTTAAAATTACTGTATTTTGAGTGTTTTTCAAATTCCTTAAAATAGTGTTGCGAGTTTAATTCCGGATTTCAACGTTGGAATTTTACCACCCTAGCAAGGTCACACTGACGTCATTTGTGAAATCTGCCAAGCCCTAAGTCCACCTGACGTCAAATTGTAATGTGCCATTGTCAGAATTAATACTCATTGTTAGTTGAAATAATCTATATTTGATCCATTGTTGTAACAATACATAGCTGTGATTTGCCTGTACATGACATCAATAATTGTAACGCTCGAGCTCGCTTGATCATCCGCCGGGTGCTCCTAACAATTAGCTATTAATCTAAAATTCCATTCCACCTCCAACTCTCCAACTCCCCGCATCCAAAGGTAATTTCGGCCCTAAAATTAGAATTTTTCCCCAATTTCCCGTATCCCGAACTTAAATTCAAACCTGACCAATCCTGTTGCTTGTCCTGCACTGCAACCCCGTCGCTACTTTCTTTAGCTGTCACAAACTTAACAAAATTTTCCCGAACTTACAAATCCAAATTTTCCCAAGTAAGCCTAATGCCGTTGACGTTCCATTTAAGGCCTTAAGCCGAGGTTAGTGTCGCCCAAGAACTTCAGGCGAGCCAGAGCACACTATGCTCAAATGTTAACATAAAACCAACACCAAAACTGAACCACGACTTCTAGCCTTGATCTATCAGTTAAGGTAAATTTGGAATTCCTGCAACCCCTTGACTACCACCACGGCACATTTTAGAGCTTGTCCCTTAACTGTGGGGTTGGCATAGGGGCGGATCCCGGACGCACTAATTATCCCCCACAGTTAATTTGGTGCATCGGTTAATTTGGTGCATTGGTTAAATTAGGAAAAAAAAATTGTAAAAAAAAAAATGGGGGACGAATTGTCTGGGGACGGAATGTCCGGGGACGAACTTTTTGGGACGAATTATCCGGGCACCAAATGTCCGGGGACGAATTGTCCATGATTCGCTTATGATGTCCACTGATGTCAAAAGTAATACTTTTACTACAGTATTACAGTTTTCGGTTAATTGGTAATTGGGGTCGGTTATCCGTATTTGGTATCGGGGATAGGGAGTTTGTATCGGCTACTTTCGTTTAATGATCGGCTCGAGTGGAAAAAAGGCTGGAGTGGATTGGCCAAGCCTTATATAACGCTAGTGACGTATGTGTGATTTAGGCATTTAGCATTCTGCAGCTGGTGTACTTCCGCAAGGAAAAGAAATGCAGTGGTGTCCATTAGTTCTATTATTTGTTGAAGATTTCAACCAACTACAATTTCACTCTCTCTCTAAACCTAGGGCCTCAAGGAGGGACGGTAGGGCCTAACGCTGAAGTGTGTGTGTTGATATTACCCCGTGTACCAGCTATCGTTTTGGCTCACGAAACCCTGTCACCCTATTGTCAAACGAGCGATCGGACTTTTATGGATATCGTATACGTTAAAATTACGGTGTGTGGGTTTTTACCGAAGTATTTTACTTGTGAAAAATCATTCGTGCTGTTATTGGGCCAAGCGATGAAGTTGAAGCGACAAAGGGGTTCGTTTGTTCGATCAGAGCTCTACAGTACCGGCCGGATCTCGGATGAAAAATAGCGTTCGTGACTGGGGTGGGCAATATGGCCACCGAAAAAGCCACTTATGCGATTGATTTGTTCGTTGCCGCTTTCTGTCAACCGAGGGCGCCCGTACAAATTGCGAACGAACGTGTCGCTTTTTTTTTTGCAAGCGCAGAGAAATAGCTTAACTGTGGCTTTAAAAATTATTTTAAAATACTTTTATAAATAATAAAAATTTTGCCACCAAAATCTACGTAAAAATTTAAATTGTTATTTTGAAAACCGTCACTAGATGCCAGATAGATTGTGTCGCTCCGTAGAAAGATGCTTCCTCGAATTACAGATTTCGAAGGAATGAACCAGACGTGGCGGCCATTTTGTCTACCCCCCCTTCCCCCCATATCGTTGTAAGGCGGGTCGGATAGTTTACTGGCCATGGTTCAACCCAAGCCGACTAGGGGAGAAACTGCGTGTGTCGTCTCCCGACTCACGGCAGTTCTTATGCGTGCCGGGAAGTTGACACCTCTAGCGTTGCTTTGGCCACATACAGTAGTACCGATGTTGAAAAATTGGTCTGGAGACTGGAAGCGAGACCAGTAACTTTTCTCCCAGATGACCTTGTGACAAGAGAAGGAATAAAAAAAAAGATAGTTACCGCATGGCTCCGCACGTGTATACGTATTTTTAAGTTCCCTGATATTAGCGTTTTTCTGTATCTAGAGGATAATATCTTTCCTTGTTATTCTGAATTTCATGACTCTGGTTGTATTTTCTTATAAATTACATGCGTTATATGTCGGAAAAGCAGTTTCGGCAATACAAAGAAAAGACTGCGAAATACAAAGTTGTTTTCGTCAAGGCGACGTCTTTGGAACATGAAACCGCTCTTTATTTCCAACCCAAACTCTGCTTCCAAGATTGGGAAATTAGTCCCATTCTCTGCCAACGTAAGCCTACTTCTCTTACTTCTCGACGGAGTTGCTTTGTAACACGAATCCTGTAGCTTTTCTCAAGATTTGAACAAATTGAAAAGACCCGTTCTGCCTGACCACTGCTGGTCGGTATTAGGTGATCCATCCTCCCACGTCATACGGCAGCTATACGCGTCGCTTAGCAACAAGAATCAAAAGCGCTCTTAACAAGTCCTTTCACGTGTCGCTACTTGAGTTTTCCATCGAATCGTAACGTTTGAAGATACAACAAACGAATTGCGATCAGGAATTCTCTGAAATTATTACTTTAACGAATGCAAAGAAATGGAAATTTTACCAATTCCTGAGAAGATTTCCAAACGAGCTTGTTATTATTTACGAGGAAAATTAAGCTGTGGCTTCCTCGCAGCCCTATTCGCGTCGCTGAGATATCTTCTCAAAATCATGCAATTTCTATAATGCTTAGATTTTTTTTGATACTTTTATCAAAAAGTAATAATTGTGCCCTCCCTTGTTTAATTGTTTTGGCTAATTACGTTTAACTGTTTGTCACAACTGCATTTACGCCTCGAATGTTTAGTTCGGGGTGCCACGTACTGATTGATGACTTTTGGCTCTTGGCTCCATTCTCTTATTGCTGAATAATTCATGCCGTCATGCCATTACATCTAGACACACGCTAGTGTGTCTCCAGCTAAATTGTCCCTCTCATCAAAGTATAGGCTCTCCAAAAAACATGACGAAACATTGGTAAGGCAAATTATGCTACTTTGGCTTCTCGCTGCATTAAATCTTTTGACGTTGTAAGATTGTAAGTCGGTCTGTTGCACTGGCCTCATTTCATCGGTCTGGCGCATTGTTTCACTACCCAGCATAACAAACTTTGTTATAGAAGAAGATTCTGAATGGGAGGTTCTGGACGAAGGGAGATTGCACCTGGACAAATCTTGTGAAAGTTGTGATAGCATCCAGGAGGAGACTATTTATAGACATAAACTTCCTCCAAGAAAAGTAAAATCGGTGTACGCTAGTATAGGATGGTGTGACCTTTTACAGTCCTATGAAAGTTGTGATATTCATCCAAAACCAAAACTGGTATATAAACGACGCCACCAAGTTTCCAAAACATGTAGGCCTTTGAAAGAAGTGATATTATTCAACCAGGGAAAGGCCGCCACAGTTAATCCTATTCACCAGCAAACTTGGCGCAATGGCCACTTCTTTAATTTTTTTGGAACCTAGAGTGATAATGCTTATCTGTAAATGTAACGGATTGCAAAAAAAAAAAAAAAAAAAAAAACTCAAATATCCGAGCCACAGGATTGTACAGTTTTAAGTCGAACATGGTTTAGCATTATAGCAGACTAAAAAAGTATTGATATAAAAGCAAATTATAGAAGAGGGCAACGCGCCAAGGTTGCTTGCTGGATAATAGGATTAACCTTGGAGGCCGTTCCCTGGTTGAATAATATCACTACATTTCAAAGGCCGACCCTTTTTGTAAACTTGGCAGCCTTATTTTAACCAGTTTTGGTTTTGGGTGAATACATTAAAAAACAAAGCCGAACTCTTCTGCACTAAATTGTAAACAATGCTAATAAAATAAAACGGTAGCGGGAGAAGGGGGGGGAGGTATCCTGATGGTTAGCACGTCTATCTCACATACCAGAAGTCTCAGATTCTAGCATGACCTTAGCCACCCCAGGCACTTTCCTCTGTGATGTGATGACATGTAAAGTATTCTAGGAATTTGTGGTAGGAATTACCTAGCAAAACTGTCTCTTCTTCTGGCACCATGGCTTCAGCTGGGAGTGCGTCACTCCTCCAAGTGACGTTCGAGTTCATCACCCACTGGTTTAATTAACCAGACGTCAAAACAGGAGAGGAACGCGAAGAAACTATTCCTGTAAGGTTTAATCTACCCCAAACCAAAACTTGTTAAAGGGCAATTACATCCATTTTGACATGCATGTTTGACTTTTGTATCACTTACACAATAACTAAACACAAGAATTGCGGTAAGAATACGTTACGTACGTCCGATATAACAATTTAATTACTGCATCACCAAAACACGAGACGGAGGTCGCCATTGTTTTGCATGGAACACTCAAAAATTAATGCCGACAGATGGATCTCTTCGATTTCGACTCGCAGTCGATTGAGATCGCTAAATTGACTGTGAGGAGCTCAAGCGTCTGACGGCCTTAGCTGGCCACTACACTGCCGGCCAGCTAAGGCCGCCAGACGCTTGAGCTCCTCACATCCAATACAGCTATCTCAGTCGGCTGCGAGTCGAAATCGAAAAGTGACATCTGTCGGCATTAATTTCTGATCGTTCCAGCAAAACAATGGCGATCTCCGTGTCTTGTTTTGGTGATGCAGTAATTAAATTGTTATATCGAACGTAAGTAACGTATTCTTACCGCAATTCTTGTGTTTAGGAATAACTAAAGTCAAACATGCATGTCAAAATGGATGTAATTGCCCTTTAAGAACTCCCACCAAGCTTTTCGGCGTTTGAAGTCGTGATATCAAACGCCAAGCTCTTTCGCAAAGCTAATCCCACCGAGTAATAGTTCGAAGGTTAAATGAAATACATGAAAATTGCTTACTACGCAATTTTCAATTATTTCATGTAACGTTTGAATTATTAGTCGGTAGGATTAGCTTAGTGAAAGAGCTTGGCGTTTGATATCACGACTTCACACGGCCGAAAAGCTAGGCGGGAATCCTTAACAAGTTTTGTTTTGGGGTAGATATCAGCAGTTTTTGGTCCAAATTGATGAAATCCATTTGTTTTTCTAAGTAATTATGAGACGGAAACACCAACCTAATTTTCTGGTCCATTTCCTTTTTTTTTGTTGGCTTACGTTACATTTTGACGACAGCAGTCATCTTTTTTACATGATAGCATTTCATATCGGCAATGAAGACGAACGGATTTATTTAATGTTCAGTTTGGCATTGTTGCATAATAACAATGTTGAAAACAATGTAAAGCAATCAATTTGGACGTTTGGAGCTTCCTAATCCCTGAACCACTTGACCAATTAGAAAGGTCCATATGAAAAGGGCACATCTCCAGAGCAATACCTGTAAAATGAGCTAAGAACCAGCTTTATTCACAGCATTGAAGAATTTATTTTCGAGATACAAAAAAAGTGTTACCAGTAGTTAGTAATTAGTAGAAAGTAGTAAGTAATTATGCAAATATCAACGTTATTCACGTCGTTTTTTCAACAAGAAAACGGTAAGCTGTGTCATTAATAATGACTTTTATCTTGTCAGGCGACCACAGTCTCCCAATCCAACAAGTTTCAGCCTTTTCTGTCGCATTGTTATTTATCCTCATGGCTGCAAATAGCAAAAATACCTTTGCTGTAAAGACACAACGTGTCTAGTGGTCGCCATGCTCATATATAAATTTTATCTGGATGTTATCGTTTTATCTTGGCGGGCGACACACTAGCTTGTGTCTTGATGTTATAATTACCTAGTGTGTATTCCAAGTTAAACCTAACTTATGCATTTAAAATTTTTTTTGTGGGAAAGTTTTTATTGTTTGAGCAACTTAGGTTTGCTATTAATTGGCATGTGGTATCGTGGCTGCAGGTTCTCATCCATCTTATTAATGCGACCATAGCTAAGCGGCTTAAATTACCGAAGGCTACAAATTAATCTTTAACCGTCACGCAGACGAATGGCACACAAAGTATTTACTAACAAACGCTGCAGAATAAAACAAAACTTTTTACTTTCTCCTAAAAAATACGGGAAAACCTGAACACAATGACACAAATTCATATGCTTACAACCGATACAATACCCGGCAGTTATTAGTCTATTCCAAAACGTCCAATAGTGGTCTGATCCAATTTGACACCTCCATAATACGTCTTCGATGCCCGGAATGCGGCGTCTATTTGATGCCGCAAGAAGATGAGCATCTAACATCCATTCTTGATCCAGAACGGCTTAAGTCTTTGACAACGTGGTAAATTAAAGACTACAAAACACAAATTGGTGGATAAATGGTGAGACTGATGATAAAGGTAGGGCTGGATCTCAGCTGTATGCCATGTATCTACCCCAAAACACAAATAGGTGAATAAATCGTAGACTGATAATGAAGGTAGGGCTGGATCTTAGCTGTAAGCTACGTATTTACTCCAAAACACAAATCGGTCAATAAATGGTGAGACTGATAATGAAGGTATAGGGCTGGATCTTAGCTGTCAGCAATGTACCTATACCCCAAAACACAAATCGTGAATAAATGGTGAGACTGATAACGAAGGAGGGCTTGATCTTAGCTGTAAGATGTGTCTACCGCAGAACACAAATCGGTGAATAAAATGGTGAGACTGATAACGAAGATAGGGCTGGATCCTAGCTGTAAGCTATGTATCTACCCCAAAACACAAATCGTGAATAAATGGTGAGATGATAACAAGGGTAGGGCTGGATCTTAGCTGTAACTATGTATCTACCGCAAAACACAAATCGGTGAATAAATGGTGAGACTGATAATGACGGTAGGGCTGAATCTTATCTGTAAGCTACGTATTTACTCCAAAACACAAATCGGTGAATAAATGGTTAGACTGACGATGAAAGTAGGGCTGGATATTAGCTGTAAGCTACGTATCTACCCTAAAACACAAATCGGTGAATGAATGGGGAGACTGATAATGAAAGTAGGGCTGGATCTTAGCTGTAAGCTATGTATCTACCAAAAACAAAACTTGTTAAGGATTCCCGCCAAGCGTTTAGCCGTTTGAATTTGAAGTCTTGATATTAAACACCAAGCTCTTCTATTTCAAACGGCCAAAATGCTTGGCGGCAATTCTTAGCAAGTTTCGTTTTGGGAGGGATTGCAAAGACTTTTATAAAGCGCTCTTTATGAGCATATTATTGGCTCTGTAGAGCTGGCCTTACCCTATTTTATACAGGGTGACGCAAAAGTCTGGTCACACGCAAATAACTGCCGATATAATGGTTCTACGTTAATTCTGAAGACATATTTGTATAATGTAAGTCAGATATGGTGAAGCCAATGAAGATATTTTGATACCTTAAAAACAGCATTCAAGGTCATCTGCATTCTATCTTCCAAACGGCACAAGATACAGCGTAAAAGTCAATTACAAAGTTGCACGCGAGCATCATACACGACAAACTACGAAAAGAGATTGAAAGTCGGAGCATAATTGCAACAGTTACGAGGAAAACAAAATAGCAACAGAGTCTTCCCTGGACGTTTTAACAGCCATGCAGTGAAGCTTACGGGCTGCCTCAAATCAACAAGCGAGTGGATGAGTTCAAAGTCTTTCCTGCAACAATGAGTACAGTTAAATTTCAGATTGCAGTAAACGAAAACGGATGCGGATTAGGCCATCATTCACAACACAGAAGTCACGTTCGGTATGTGATTACTTTCTGATTTTACATTTTTGTTTTTTGGGCTGAAGCCTAATGCCCTTTTGAGTGAATTCCAGCCCGGTCGCAACAATCGCCCAGCAATGAAAAAACGTATTGTCGTTACGAATGCCCTCACTTTAATCGAATGGTTGGAAAACCCTGGGCATTCGAATGCCCGCACTTTTTAACAGCTTCTTAAATCATTATGCCATTACGGTTTACTTCCATTGAATGGTAAATTATAAGTTTATGGTGAACAGGAAGCAGTTGACAAGATGAATTTGCCTCACTTGCTCACTGGCAGTGATGTATTTATATTATAGGACTACGCAGATAATCCCCCTCCCCCCTCCTCCAATAAAATGCTTTCATCGGCTTTTTTTACAGGTAACAGTTTTCAGGAAAAATGCAGAATAGGCCTACGACCAGAATACGCCGAAAATAAGGTGGGCGGGTGGGAAGATAGGTTTAAAGGTGTGAGCATTCGTGTATCTTTTTTTTCGGGTTGGGGCGGAATTGTAAGGTTTGGCTGTATCTCCATTCGAACACCTAATGACAGTTATTAAGTAATTATCAGCAATTATGGGTCATTACCCCGTTCGACAAGTAAAAACTTTTGGAAATATTTGCCAGCCTTCGAACACCGTAAGAAGCAACAACTTTCACGTGGACTGACGTTCCATTCTTTGCTACTTGTAACTTGGCTTTTGGCGGGAAGGTTGCTATGAAATGGAAAGAACGTTTTACCGCCAGAGACACTCGCAAAAGGTAGCTACAAGCGACAGAGATGCTCTTTGTCGTCTTGTAGGACAAATTCAAGTTGATCGATGTCACTTTGTAAACAATTCTTGTTGTAAATTTTGCTGAAGGAGACGAATAAATTGGATCATTTTGTTTGCAAGCGTGAGTCAACCCATTGAATTTATACATGTTACCGACTGGAAGACATGCGTAAATAACTGAGGGGGAAGGGAAGGCTGAGAGGGACAGAAATGAAAGTTCCGCAAAAAGCAAGGGAAAAAATGTTAGAAAAAAAATTCGATTTATTCGCTTTTTTCTTCAAATGTTTTTTTTTTCTTTCTTTATAGTGCCATAAATTTCACAAAACAAGAAAAATAATCGTACCTTAACAACAAATGTAGCAGTGGGGCGTATAAAGAGGGGCGTAATCTTCCGAAATGAAGTGTGGGGATTCGTAACAACAATGCGTTTTGGCGATTGTTGCGACGCGGCTGGATGTTACTCAAAGGGGCACAAGCGTCGGAAAAAAATAATAAATGCAACATCAGAAATCAATCACATACCGAATGTAATTTTCTGTGTTGTGAATGATGGCTCAATACGTACTTTAGGCCTAATCCCTGTCATATGTTGTTTTCTTTTATTTCATCCTGAACTGTACTCGTTCACTTGCATTGATTGGCGCAGGAAGACTGACCACATACGTGCACTCGCTTGTAGAGGCAGCCCCTATGCTTCACTGCACGGCAGTTAAAACGTTCAGGGAAGACTTTGTTGCTATTTTGTTTTCCTCGTAACTGTACTGCAATTACGCTCCGATTTTCAAGCCGTTTTCGCAGTTTGTCATGTTTGATGCTCGAGTACAACTTTGTAATTCACTTTTATGCTGTATCTTGCGCCGTTTGGAAGATAGAATGCAGATGACCTTGAATGCTGTTTTCAAGGTCATGGAAAATATCTACATTGGCTTCGCCATATATGACTTACCTTACAAATATGTCTTCAGAATTAACATAGGACCATTAGGCCGGGTTTACGCAACCACTCGCTTTTGCATTCTCGCAGCTAGAAGCTAGAAATCATCTGAAATTCCAACATGGCGGCGGGTTTAGCTCTGCCGCCTCGCAACGAAAACAGCAAATAACGTGATTTTCAGAAGCGTTTGGGAAAATTGTTTCGTCATGAGGAATTCTTTATATTATTGGCACGAATTATAAGACTGCAAGTATTTACTCAAACGATGTCGGATTTAGCTAATCCATTTAGCGTTGTTACCATGGCAATGTCACCTTTGCCATGTCACCTTTGTGATGTCACCTTTGCCATCACGATTGAGTTCTAGCTGCGAGAATGCAACGGCGAGTCTGCGTAAACGCGCCCTTATAACGGCAGTTACTTGCGTGTGACCAGACTTTTGCCTCACCCTGTATAACGCTGTGAAGATTAAAATTTTTAAACGTGGTCGAAATTGGTCAACTCGTTTCTTGGTTAGAGATTTCCAAATTTTAAAGTTCATTGTTGTATATACTGTAGACTTCATTATTGTCGTTAAGAAACAACGCTAACAAACATAGCCAACGCCACCCGTACTCCGTACGCTAAAAATAAATAAAATTACAAGCAAAAGCGTCAAATATGCCGTAAAAACAGGGGGTTATTATGATTGAAGTGTCACTTAACTTGTTAAAGTGTACACGGATAAAAATGGATGATTTTTAATTGAAATAAGCAAATGTACAATTGAGAAAATTGCATCTGTTTAAGTGCAGTTGTGTTTTACGTTTTACATATACGAATACAAGTTATGACGCCGGGTTATTTATTATAACAGTTATTTTAAGATGATTGCAATATTATTTTCGTTGTTATTCTTGTTAAAAATAAATAAAAGGTATTATTAGTTAAACGCTTAAGCATATAAAATACGGATGTAAGCCTTAAAAAACTTAAAGCTCTAAAGCTAGGAACTGATGTTAAGAAAAAGACATATAGGCCATCAGCATTGCACTAATACGTGTAAAAGAAGCTACAACTTGTTTTTTGGGACGCTGAAGATACTTTTACGCGTATTAGTGCGACGCTAATGGCTTACATGTCTTTTTAATTCAACGTGTCACACGTGTACCCAAAAAACGGGTGAAGGCAAATCGGTTCAGCAACATCTCTTTAAAAACCAGACACATTTGTTCAATTCTGATCCGACGAATTCAAGTATGTGAGTGGGCGAGTTGCAGTTTAAACTATCAAAACACTACGGATTTCATAGATTTCGTAATTAGAGAAAATAAAGTGCTAACTTCTAACGAGGTCTTTCAACGTGAAACCGTCTTCCATAGTGCACGCAGTGCTGTGACGTCAGCAGTCACGTGTGCTTGTATACCTGGCTTACATTATCGGCAGCACGCAACTCACGAAGCAAACACTTCGTAGTTCGATTTGCCTCAATCATGGCGGCCTGCCAGCCTTCCAATTACTGCAGACTCAGGAATTGGACAGCTGCCAGCCGCCAGGTGGAGACACGGGTTCACTGCAACCCACTTGGAACCGGATTGAACCTGTTCGCCAGTAGCCTCAGGCAAGAGCCTATTGTTCTGCCCCGGCCCTAATGGGTATAAAACGGGACAGAATCGTGAGCTCGAGTTAATTGGTGTGTGGGATCTGACTGAAAGGTTGGATCCCTGACTACGAGGTGCAGCAGAAGGATAAATTCTGCTGATAGCCTAATATGTAAACGCTATGTGCATAGTCCCCTAGCTATGCAGTAAGGAGTGTATTAGGATCGAGCATTGTGCCTTGTGAATAATCGTCCACTTCCTTAGCGACGCTACATATTTTGGGGGCCTACGGGATTATCTAAACCTTCGGGATAGAAAATTCGTGTTTTCCAAACCTTCGGGATGGAAAAAAGCTTGAAAAATCTCTGGCGCTCATAGTTGGTAGCCTTGCCAATGGGATTCAAGTCCGACTTTTTTTTAAATGCTTCCGACTCGGTAAGAAGTTCCGATAAGGTGAGCAGACCAAATTTTGGGAAGGTTTTGTCTCCGGGTCCAACCTGTGTCCGCGTTGTTGGTAACCTGTCGTAAAACCGCAATTTATTGGTGACTAAAATAACGTCCCAATAATATTGACCACTTTTTTTTCCATTTTGTTGGGCATTTGGAAATTAAAGTAAAACAGTAGTAATGAAGCTTGCATTGTGTGGCTTGGCGAAACACACGTTGTAAGATAAATTACGAATTTTGGAGGTGACTGAGGACTCATTCAGTTTAATTACTTTTGAGTATCCAAGGAAACCACTTTGCTTCTTACACTACGAGAGCCAGCTAGTGTGAATAGCAAAAATCCCGTTCTTTTCTGCGGAAAATAACGTAAAACAAGGTAGCTATCTGTGAATGCAGTCTGTTTCACGGAGGCGATATTTCTTTTAGTTAGGCCTAAAAACCGCTAAAATAAAATCACCGTTTTTCTTCGGAATATAAAGTCACTACAATTATTGCAGTGGTGGAATGATTGCAAAAGCATTTCTCGACGAATTTAATTGTAAAGGTTAAAATTGTGAGGGTGCAGATTTTGACAACGAGTTGAAAGTTGAGATTCCCGTAGTGAGCTAACTGAGCACTCATTGTTTAAGGTTTCAAATACTAGTAAACTTGTAGTTTTTGGCGACTGTTTAAAGAAACACAGTATCCCACATTGAAGTTGTGTAGATTTTGGCGAAACAAGGGACCAAAATCGAAGAACGAACTTCAAAACTGACAAAATAAAAAGAGGCAATTTTTTTTTTCAAATGTGTGCGAAATTGTGAGTCAAGCAATGGCTGACAGTACCTCCTATTTCACGATCTGTAGTAATGCGAAACTTGGACTTCGAAACGCAGTAGTAACGTACGAAAAAGGTCGAAGACCTTGGAAAGTAGAAATACTGCCTTGGTCATGGAAAATGGGGAAGATTTTGATACATCTTGAGTGGACGATGGGTGCCACTTCAGAATGGATTTATTCAGATTCAGGTGGGCGAGTTGCAGTTTAAACTATCAAAACACTACGGATTTCATAGATTTCGTAATTAGAGAAAATAAAGTGCTAACTTCTAACGAGGTCTTTCAACGTGAAACCGTCTTCCATAGTGCACGCAGTGCTGTGACGCCAGCGTTCACGTGTGCTTGTAACTGGCTTACATGATCGGCAGCACGCAACTCACGAAGCAAACACTTCGTAGTTCGACTTGCCTCAATCATGGCGGCCTGCCAGCCTTCCAATTACTGCAGCCTCAGGAATTGGACAGCTGCCAGCCGCCAGGTGGAGACACGGGTTCACTGCAACCCACTTGGAACCGGATTGAACCTGTTCGCCAGTAGCCTCAGGCTAGAGCCTATAATTGTTCTGCCCCGGCCCGAGTGGGTATAAAACGGGACAGAATTGTGAGCTCGAGTTAATTGGTGCATGGGATCTGACTAAAAGGTTGGATCTCTGACTACGAGGTGCAGCAGAAGGATAAATTCTGCTGATGTGCATAGTCCCCTAGCTATGCAGTAAGGAGTGAATTAGAATCGAGCATTGCGCCTTGTGAATAATTGTCCACTTCTTTAGCGACCTTACATGCTGTTCGCAAATTTTAGCATCAAATGGCAGTGGTGGTATTGAAAAACTTCGGGGAAATGTTGGTCGTGGGTCGGTTAGAGGCTACACACGAGTAACGCTCGATAAACGTCGGGATCATTCGATTTTGTGACGTCATCGCTTAGACTATTTATATTAATTAAAATAAAATTGTAACATGTTACTTTGCATTACAGAAAGGCTTAATTATTTATAGCGTCATTATAAGAAATTTAGTTTTCGACGATGATGAGCGTACATTAATTTGCATCGCAATATCAAATATAACGTGGCGGTTGGGGGGGGGGGGTTTGAGGCGAAACTGCGTTGTACTTATGGCAGGCGGGACCGGCACCAGATGTGTGGGTATAATATAATCGCACGCCAACTGTTTTGAACTATAGCGGAACTATACAGAGGAACTATCTACATATGCTTCGTTTAGGAGAGAAGGATGGAAGAAGTACATCTATACTTTGTTCCACATTATGTTTTCAGAAAATTGACTGTATGACGCCTCGTTTTTTCCACTACGAGTGCAAAAATTCCGTAAACATCCCATTCGTAAACTTTAACAGTAACTTTGTTGAGTTTACAAATGTGATATCCTCATGTTTTTTCACTTTTAGTGCAAGGAACCGAGTCCTCATCCAGTCAGTTTTCTGAAAACATAATGTGGAACAAACTATAGTAAAGGTATGTTGTAATGATGAACCATTTTCGGTATTAATTTTTGGTGGGAATTACGTCAGCGTTTGTTTAGCCTCAAATAGCGCTGAATTGCGTGTAAGACTGGAGTGCGTGGAGGGGAGAGGGTATTTTTTGTCTTTTTTTTTTTTTATAAACTTGATTGTTCAAAAATTATAAAACTGGATTTGCTGCAAATCCAGCTCACACAAAAATTAAGCAGCAAAGATTAAACACAAGCTAGCTACATGAAATTGTGGTGTGACATTTTCGTGTGTAGTTTTATCGTCGGTTAATACACAAAAAAAAAGAGTAAATAAATTTAAAGTAATCAACCTTGCGTACCCTCAATGCAGTACGATCCCTTGCCCCCCCCCCTCCCCCCCCCAAATATAATGTTGGATTTACTGCAAAATAAATTTAAAAACTTTAAAAGCCAGATGAAAAAGAACGAAGAGGACGGGACTTTTCAGGTTTTATTTTCGTAACACAGATAATAGGGTCAGATGAGAACTCCTTATCTGGTCGTTTTTTACATGATCGCTCATTTGCCGTAGGATATTGCAGTAGTAAAAGTTAGGAGACGGGTTTTTTTTTATGGAATGTGCAATATGTATACTTTTCAGTGCACCACGCATTCAGAATGTATAGTCGTGTCCTGAGTTTGTGCTGCCTTTCCAACTGCATACTTCAATCACACATTAATGTTCTATCCTCATCTTCTGTACCTACCAACACGTCGAATTACTGATATAGTGTTAGTGCGTTCTGGTTCTAGCATCCGTTCCTTTAAAGCTTTAAGTTGTTAAAGTCATACATCTGTATTTTATGCGCTTAAGCGTTTTTTTAATACTGCTTAAGTTTAAAACAGTAAGGACACCTATAGCATAGGTAGTTTTAACTAAAGTGTTAATGATATACATAATTTCCTGGAAAAATGGTAAATATTTTTACCAAATACGTTTACCAAGACGTTTCTCTTAATAACCTTTTTACTTTTACGTCTGAATTCAAAAGCTTACCATACAATTGTAACATTGTAAATGTAATTTTCTAATAAATTTATTGTTATTTATTTATTCACGTAATTTAAATTTTCACTTCAAACGCAACGCAAATCGTAGACGTGTGGTGGCAAGAGCGCTTTGATATTTGCCAACAGTGGCTGCATCATGAATACATTTCACCAGTGAGACAGGAAATAAAGGAACTTTCTGGAAGAATTAAACTGCTTTTTTAGATGGCGTGCATTATATACACGTGTTTTTGGAGTCACAGAAACAGATATTATAGTGTCCGCGGCCTATCTTGAGTCGCTGAGAAGGAACACAGATAATCGATTGTACGTTTTTAGTAGCAGAGTGCCTTGCTGATATCCAAGATGGTTACAAATACGATGGCGGCCGTCGATTAAAGCCGCCTCCTCCAGGAAGACGTAGCCGATCATAAAATACTTGCAGGACTCAAGATACGCCGCGCACACAATAGTTTGGTTGTCAAGATTGTGTTTTGTGAGGGAAAATCTAACGCGGCAACGGCAACACGTAAGAGAGCAGCTATGATCAACTTAGACATTTTTTTTTTTTAAATCGAGTGATCGGAAATCCCTTGTCTGGGAATTTAAGGTTTTTGTGAAGCCCAAATTTGAGTCTCCCAGCCCGTCATGGTCACCGTACCTGTTAAAGAGTATTGATTGGATCGCATCAGTTCAGAGGCGTTTTACTAACGCTGGATGCGTAGTTCGACTTACCGGGCGAGTTGGCTGGAATCTGTCGAGTTGCAAAAACCGATGTATAAATGACTTTCACCCTGATCCATAAAATTATCAACGTGGATTATACCCATTTCTTTGAGCTTTATACCTCAAATCGTACTAGCGATCATACCGTGAAAATTGTGTCCCAGTTGCTTAAATTGGCTTGCCGCGCTTACTTTTACATTAAATAGTTTTAAGAAAAAAAATTAAATTTGTGTGATATTTCTATTTTTTGAGCCGTTTTTAATACTGTAGCTCGACAAGTCACGTGCAATTTTTATTTTTATTTACATGAATGCGCGATTGTTTAAACTTTATTTTTTAATACTAGGTACTGTATTAGTAGCAATCAATTTTGCCCTCTGCCTTTCAAGTTATTTCCTTGTTAAATCTTATCTTATCAAATCTTATAAATTCCCTCATCATTCGGCTGTCATTCATAGCAGTGTTTGTTTTTATTGTGGCAGCGTAAAGAATTTAATATGTTTGCTTGAAGAAGATTCGTCAATTATACCAAATATTTATAAAGGAAAACTGTAAATAAGCCAGCAGCGATTTCCAATTTTCCTTTATATTATTTACAAGGATTTATTTCTATTTATTTAGCAAATATTTAGTTGAAAAAAAGAAACTTTTGCCAAAAAAAAATGAGACACAGTCTTGTTTGCCAAATTTTTAGTGTATGTTAGTTTTGCTACTTTAAATGAAAAAAAAATGGCCCTTACAACAAAAATAATTTTTGTTCCTGTTGTCATTTTGCTAATTAAAAAAAAAACTCTAGCCTTACCAGAGTTACCACTCAAGTTTAAACGAAGCAAGCAGTCTAAATTAAAGACTGGCCTTTTCAGGATGCAGGATGCTTGTTTATTGCAGACTGCATGCCTTTTCCTTGTGATTTCTTCTTTTTTTTTGTACTCAAGTTTAGTGAGAATATGAGACTTATCTGTTTGCTTTCTAATCTTTAGTAATTAATATAACACACGTGGCTGCATATATAGTACGAAACATCTATTGTTATTTATACCTAGCTTTCATGCATTATTTTACTCTGGACGACACTTAGTTGGCTGGAATCGAGGCAATTTATTAAGATTTAGCAGCTCTAGATGCAGTCGGGAAGGAAGGCACCAACGAATTTCCAATTTAAGCAACAACAAAAAAATGTTAGACGTGTAATAAATGCCCTACATCGCCTGCTCCTCTCCATTAGATTTAGTCCTAACTCATAAAACATTAGCAAGGACAGGAGACTGTCTTTCTATTCCATGCTACATTTTGATAGCAGTTTCTGAAATCATATACTGTAAAGATAGAAATGATTTAGAACAATGGGTCGCCGGAAAAAAAATGTAAGATATTTCCTTAAAAAAGTGAGATGGTAAAATGGTAAACTCACCTATCAAAAACTTCAGACTTGTTCCACGTGTGCAGAAGTTTTTGCGCACACGGACACCACTTAGCGATTTAATCGTGCAAACTCACCCGCTCAAAAAAACCGCTAAAAAAAAACTCACCATTTGCTTTCATGAGCAGAACAATTTTGACGTCCAGTTTAAAACTTCTTCTTCACTCTTCGGCGTCACCTGAGTCCAACATCAAGCCCGAAACTTGTTTAGGCCTATCTGTCCTTTTTCACCCGACGTAGCCTTCATTTGACAAGCGCAATATTCAGAAAGCAGCCACCTGCCACACGCAGATTACGTGCGCGTTTCACTTGGCATAAATGCCTCAACGAGTCATTTTCCGGAAAAGTAACGGATTTGGGGCTGAAAATTAATGAAGAAAACTTGACAATAACAACACGTCGTTGCTGTTCTATGAAAGTGTTAATGCCTCTCTCCAGCAGCTATTAAAGACCGTCATGAAACGCCAAATGCAAAACACCCACTCCAATTGTAGCTTCCTATCTGCAAAGCCTCAAAACGCTCACAAGTGTACACTTATCCCCGCACACATACACAAGCAAAGAAACAAATTCGTGGCTGTTTCGTAAAAGTTAACGTGCGGGCCGTTAAAAAGCAAATTACGAATACAAAAGGGTTTCAACATCGAAACGGTGTTAGTTTTGTAAAACCATTGCGAGTAAAACTCGAATTAAATGGCGTCGTCAGCCGTTAACGTTTTAGGTCTTCGTGGCAGTGCTCCAATCAAACAGAAGGAACGATTTGGACAAGGTAACCCTGTGGTTATCTGCAAACTTTAATATTAAATAAAATCTCTGCTTAACAAAAACCGATTTAATGTATGGCATGAACGTCCGTAAATACACAGATTTCCCACGGCCACTATACGTAACGTATAACGTAACTGTCAAAAGTAATTTAATACCGCTTGAGTGCACAGATAAAACAATTACTGTCAGTGTGTCACGCCATCAGTTGTCACAATTTTGATGCCAGGCGCAAGCGTGCTGATAAATGAAACAAATGCTGTTTCGGGTTGATGGATGTGACTGGTGTGGCATAAAAGCTGCCGACTTATGTATGAAAATGTTAGTCCATGTCAGTGTAGGATTAGGTCTGACAGTCAGTCGTTTAGCATGACCGTCCCATGTGCCATAGGTCCTGGGTTCGTGTCCGCCTCAGCCATCCTTGGGGAAGGAAGGGCCCTGTGATGTCTCATGCTCATGTCGATTGTGGCAGGTAAAAGGTCCTAGGAATTTCCGATGGAATTTACCTAACAAAATTGTCCCTTCCTCTCTCCTTCAGGCGCTATGGCTAACTATGGGTGCGCGTCAAACAACAACAGTCAGTAAGGACAGAAGGACTGGGGGCTGTCATGTCTGACTTTTAATAAAGAGGGTTGGGAGAACGCAACAGGTGGAGTATATGCAATCCTAAATACTACTGATCCATAAAACCCAGCTAAGAGAAGACCTCACTAGTCCTGGTTGGTTACGATTGTTGCCCCAGGGAATGATCCCTGGCTCTTTTTATTACATAAGCGTGGTCTCATGTTCGGACTACGAGGTTTCTCTAAACAGGCGTGCACACGAGGGGGGGGGGGGAGTGAAAGGGGGGCATTACCCCTGCCCATTTAGTAAGATGTCCTTTTTATTAAAAAAAAATGGTTGTGAAACAAAACAGAAACATGTTCACTGTGCACTCCTTTTGTTACCATCAGTTCAACTGTGTATGGGCTGAAGTATGCAGTAAAAATGTCTACTTCCAAAATTGATTGTGCCATGATCTTATCGAAAGTGTGCTCCTGTCTGCTTGAGGATCTGTGCGCGCTATACCTATGCTGGCATTTGAGATCTGAAAGTAGGTGGATTCGGTAATTTCTTGGGTGTTGCTCTCCGCGTCGAAAGTTCTGAAAAACTGGTGACATCACTGACACAGGAGGTAACAATCAACCAAAAAGTGGATTAATAAAATCCAGATGAGGTGATTCAGGAACGACTTCTTCCTCAGCGAATGGGATGGCTGGAGAAACAGCGCCACGGCATTGGTCCACATGACGGATCCAATCACATCCTTCGGAAGTACGAATTCGGCATTTCAGATGACCCAGCTCACGAATTATATGCATTCAGAAATGTACGGACGATATTTAAAGCTAAAATATCGACACCAACTCTTGCAAAATCTTGACCTTCGACATAAAAGTTAACATGACTCGTCTTCCATTCTCATGGTGCTACAAGGCCATACGAGAGTAAAGTAGCGCTGGGCGCCATTACAAACCGTCCCTTCATAAAATTGTTGGCTCCTGACACACACTCGGTTCAGTACTGTAGGCCCAATGCATCGATGTTCACCGAAAGTTAATCAATAATAGTAAATAACAATCATTCTGAATGTTCTTTTCCAAAATTTTTTCTATTTTTTAAAATTTATTATAAAGAATTACGAACAATAATTGTATTCAATAGAACTTATCAACCAAACCTACCATACAAACCTCTAAACCGTACAGTAGCTATATACACAATTTCAGTAGTAGACTAACAACAAATCTCGTATAAAACTGAGTTGCTATCCAAATGTCCTCCGATCCCACCCGCAAAATGCTGAGGTTCGATTTGAAAATGGAATGCCGCACTTGATATCATGGTAATTTTCCCTTGCATCACTGGCCCATAATTGAAGTTGGGTTGGGTTGAACTTTTTTCTATCTGTTTGGAACTTTGGCCTTAAGACGTTTACATGCTTTACACACTTCATCATCAGTTAGTCTCGTATACAGTGCAGATTACGGCAAGTTTTTACGAAACGTTGCACGAGTTTAGCCATCCTTGGGAAATAGTGGATCTTCTGTATTCTGCCAAGGGTCTTTCGAGCCCCATGATGGCCTCCCGGGAGCGTGCTGTGGTGCAGCTCCAAAACCTGGCGCTGTAAGGAGCGCGGCACAAAAATCTTTAGATTGGAACTCTCTTCCGGGTCAACAGCAAGTTCACGGTAAATTATACCATCGTCGTATACACAAGTTTCGGAAAATTTATCGACAAAACGCTGAATTGCAGGCGACGAAGCTTTCCAAGGTTTCCCTTGAAGAGCTAGAGCGAGAGTCTGCATAAACGGATCCTTTGCAGTCTCTTCAGCCAACTTTGGTATTGTCAGTTGTTCAACATCGACATTACAATTGAAGCAATCGTTGTTGAAAAGATACACTGGATCAGTTAGGTTAGGAATTTTAACCTCTATCAAGGGAGGATTAATCCTTTCCTCATCAGGATTTAATTCATTTTCGTACAAGCGGGAGAGGGCGTCGGCGGGTCCGTTGTAAATTCCCTTCTGAAAAACAAGCTTTGCTTCCAGGGAGGAAAGAAACAAGCCAACGGCCGATACGACCTCTATTATTCTTTTTGGTGTCCATAAGCAAAAGTGGGTAGTGGTCAGTCACAATTGTAACGCTCTGGGCTTCCACTAGGTGACGCCACTTTTTTAGAGCATGTACTGCCGCAAGAAGTTCTCTCTCGCTCGTCGTGTACCGAGCCTCCGCGTTTGAGAGTTTGCGAGAAGTCATGTCAACGGTAACATAAGAGTCATCTTTATCGGACTTTTGGGCTAAAATCGACCCAATTCCAGAGCCAGATCCGTCACAAAAAATTATCCAAGGCTTAGTTAGATCTGGGTGCGCGAGAATTGGAGCCTTTAACAGAGCACTTTTGATGTCGTTAAAAGCCTCATCTTCTCGACGCCCCCATACAAATTCATGATCTTTCTTTAAAAGATCGGTAAGAGCCGAGCACCGATCTCCATACCGATAAATGTAACGCCTGAACCACCCAGAGATGCCCAAAAATTTTCTGACATCCTTCACGTTTCTAGGCGTTGGCCAAGCTTGGACTGTGCGGACCTTCGCTGGGTTCGCTTTAACCCCGTCGTCCGTCACGAGATAACCCAGAACCAAGAGTTCTTTGACGCAAAAGTCTGACTTCTTAAAATTTCCCGCCATGCCTTCGTTAGCCATCATTTTAAACATGGCTTCTAAGCCTAGCAGGTGCTCGTGCCATAATCTGTTGGCTAATCCAACGTCGTCAACGTAAGAACTGCATCCGTATTGACGGATCGGTTCGACCGCGTTGGTCATAGCGCGGCAGAAATTTGCCCCGCTATTGCGTAAACCGAACATACAGCGACGAACAAGATATTGGCGTTCATGGGTGACAAACGAGGCGATTTTCCCACTTTCCTCGTCCATTGGCACGTGCCAATATCCATCCCGTAGATCAACCGATGAGCGGTATCTGCACTGGTGATACCGCTCAATGAGTGAATCAATGAGCGGCAGCGGAAAATTATCACGCGGACAGTTGGCGTTCAATAATTTGTAGTCGATAACAAGACGTTTGCGTCCATCTTTTTTGGGTGCAAGAAATACTGGGGAACAGTGTTCACTGTGCCCAGGAACTATGATACCCTGTTCAAGCATATTTTTTAT
>JAHWFP010180534.1:16851-27886 GCA_023313725.1 Lithobius niger | reverse complement strand
AAAAAAAAACGCAACTACGTCTCTCAGTACCTTGTGTGACTTGAGCGGTGCACACATCCATCGTTTACCGCAAAAGCGTTACCGAAAATGGCATCCAATTTCAAAGAAACAGACATGGAATTGTTTATTGGGGGAGTAAAGAACTATCCTGAAATATGAAATGTTGCTGCAGAAATTATTGAAGACTCATTGGGAAGTAATTAAAGAACGTATCCGAATTTTTTACTTAATCTGCAAAGAATGTATAATATATTCCCCTGGTACGTCTTAAATCAGTAAATGGATGTACCAAATACCGTCGCATTGGTTTGATAATATACTTTTTGTTCACGAGGTAGGCGAAAAAGGCAATATCGTCTCATTGGTTTCAAAATATAATTTTTTGTACACGGGGTTAGCAAAATGGGTTGCCACCAAATGCGTACTGGCGGTTGACGGTCATATGTGCATTGATTGCTAACGTCAACGCAGCGGCGCCGCAGCGTTATCGCGCGTTAAAAAAACGCACGTGTCCATTTATTGGCTGTGTCAACGCAGCGGCGCCGCACCGTCAACGAGTGTTAAAAAAACGCACGTGTGCATCGGCGCTTAGCCCTACCTGTAAGAATTTATTGGTCAGGCCTAAAAGAGGGGGCACAGGGGGAGGGCCGTACGTTTGTGGTGTCCTGTAGATTATCTCAAGGCGGTTCCATAGCTAGTTCATTTTGTACTACTATGAATGACTTGTATACCAAATTTCATGTTTTTAGCTCGATCTGAAATAATTTGTTGGTGAAGCGGCAGGGAGGGGGGAGGGTAGACTTGGGGGAGGCTTGGGGTATTTCATGAGGGTTCCATGGCTGTTTCGATTTGTACGGCTAAGAATGACTTGTGTGCTACAATTCAAGCGTTTCGTACGATCTGCACTAACTTGTTGGTCAAGCATCTGGGAGGGGGCAAAGGGAAGCGCTGGGGAGGGGGGGCCTTTGGCGCACTTCGTGGGGGAGGTTCCATGGTTGGTTTGATTTGGAGTGCTAAGAATGGCTTGTGTGCCAAATTTTATGCTTTTAGCTCGATCTGCAAGAACTTGTTGCCCACCCCTCAGTGAGGGAGCGGGGGGGGGGCGCTGGGGGCCCTTTCGGGGTACAACATGGGGGTTCCACGGCTGATTCGATATGTGCTGTTAAGTATGACTTGTGTACCGAATTTTAAGGTTTTAGCTTGATCTGCAAGAATTCGTTGCCCACGCCTCAGGGAGGGGACACAGGGGGTGTTGGGGGGAAGGGCGCTGTGGCCCTTGGGAATATTTCATGGGGGATCCACGGCTGGTTCGATTTATACTGCTAAGAAAGGCTTGTGTACCAAATATCATTCTTTTTGCAGGATTCGCTAGAATTTGCATACTCCAGTTAATGATTTCTGCCCAGTACTCTTCAATAATAAATGCTCTGCCGACGAGAATACTGCAGTCACATAAATATCGCGTTCAAATGGCCCTGGTCGATGTTAATACCTACAGTTTAAGTTATAGAAATTAAAAATCGGTTCATTGGTTTGAGCTCTAGGTGAGAGCAAAGTTTGTAGCCTATTTGGCTTTCCGTGTCAATAATATTGTAGTTACATTAAAATAGCCTGCGAAAGGCCCTAGGCCTTGTCCATACCTACGTTTTAAGCAATAGAACTTGAAAATCGGGTAAGTGGTTCGCTCTCCAGGTGAGGGCAAAGAGTCCCAACAACAACAACAACAACAACAACAGCAAGAAATGGCCATGCTGTGGACGCCGAACGGGTTGATTATTGTCATTAAAATTTTTAATGGTGAAATAGTTACGACACGACCCCAAATACCAAATTTTGTTGGTCTATGTCAATTCTGGGCGAAACTACGGGAATTCAAAGTTTGACGTTTAACATGGAAGTTCATGCTGAGACTTACATAAGGACCGCTACCACGGTCCTTAATAGATACAAATCTGTTTCCATTACCTTCTGAACTTTAATGTCAAATTGCCTGAGTGAGCAATTACACATACATCTTTGAGACCAAAGGCAAGTGCTCAGTCATACAGCTGAGTTGTTGGTGGCAGGGCTTCAGCCTTTGTTCTCTGTCAAGGGCTATAATATAATTACCAGGGGCGTGCGTCTTAACTTCAACATTTAACAGCTAAGTCCAACAACGAAAAAGAGCTCTGTGATGGTTTCCTGGGAACACGAATACAATGCGCAAAGGATAGCCGAATGGTTAGTGAATTGCTCTTCCCACCAAGAGGACGCAAGATCGAATCTCGCAATCGACGTTCCTGTGTGCACGTCTATGGTATTAAATTTTGCATCCGTGCTCATTAATCATTGCAGTACAAGAGTTAAAACACAGACTTTGCTTACACTAATCATAATCTCTACTTGTGAATCCATCGCTTTTCTGAAGAGGCTGAGCTTTTCTTCATTCTGTAAAGTAACGATGTAAGAATTCATTTTCAGTTGTGTGTGTCTTTGAGCTCAAAACAAAGACAATTCAGAGCCGTAACAGTTTTCAATTCTGAAGTGGCTAAAGTGACTTACTGTAGCAGCTGTGGCTCCCATTGCCTTGCACCAGTTCAGTGCACCCATCGATGCCGACCGGATGTTATCAACTCGTCCAAATCTGAATCTCCTCGTTCCTGCACTTTCGTATGTGTGACCAAGCTTTCGGTGAACCCTAAAAACCAGAATCATAAACATAAATACGTAGGGATTTCCTTTTGGCAGGCAGACATTTTTGCCCTCATTCTCAAAGCTGGACTGAATGCACAGCTTTTGAAACAGGAATTTGAATACACACATCCCACATTTATCTGCTGATGATGGATATTACTATCTCAAAGGATGACTCAACTCTCAACCCTCTCTTTTCCCCAACATTGCTCCACTTCTCTCATCAAAACTTCTTTTATTTAACAGTTTAAAAGTTAGAACCCTATTTTTCTACACAAAATATTGTAGCTTCAATAGAGGATCGTCAATTGACGTCATATTGGCTACGAGATATCATCTGGAGGGCATAGCTACAAGGTGCACTAGATTAAAATGTAAGGGAAAACAACAGCACTTCTAGTCAAGACAGTGCTTTGAGAGCGGATATCTTAGGCTTAAAAAACCGTTGTTTTCTCCAACAACAAAAATCACACATTATAGGCTTAAGAAATCCAGTCTAATAGCATTGGCTTCAGTAAGACGACCGTCTTTTTGCCCTCCAGTGCCACTTGCAGCTTACCCAGTTACAGGCTCCACCATAGAGTTATACACAATAATACTACGTTATGTCACTGCCCTATTGAGTTACGTGTTGGATTTTCCAAGACTACAATAAACAAAAATAAAATAGGAGAAACATACAACATTGAAGCAATTTTTCAGTTAAGTGAGAGCTATAAACTAAAATGGATAAGAACATGAAATTCCTACATTTATCATCACAACTGTAGCCTACTCGCCGTAAGACAAACAAAAGACATACACTTTCTAAACACAGTGAGTGAAAAATTATGCTCATTAGATGCTGCCCAAAGCAACACTGTTGAAGCAGAATAATTGTAATTTTCTCAATGTGGGAGAAGCATGAAGTTAAACCAATGCTATGTCTTCCCCTAATACATCTTATGAAAGGCATCATGCACTGTAATTCAATATCCACCATTTAATCCATTGGCAGGCATTTTGAATATCATTAAGTTAATGCCATCACTACTGTAGTCTTGAACGTATGCAACACAGTGTTTAAAAACTGAAAGCAGTAGCAGCAAATGAAATTTGTAGTCACAGCTATCACAATGAGAGCTGGAATGTTTACTACATGGCAAAGCCAGCTTTCTGTAAACATTTAACCAAGGTTGTAGTTTTCACTGCTATTGCTGCCCATGTGCATGAATCACGTCTACAGATAAGAGAAGTTTTTTTGCAGGAATGCGGTCTTGTCTTACAGTTGCCACGTTAGGGTTACTAAAAGAAGTGAACTACTGTATAGTAAGTATATGCTTGATATAATTGCATATCATTAATGAAACCCCTACTACAACTGGTAGAACCGCTACTGCAACCGGTAGTACAAAAAATTGTTGACAATCGTAAATTTCAGTTTTTTTTCTGGGGTGGGTAGTGTGGTGGTATGTAAGGGATATAAAGGGGCCAGAGTATTTGCATAAAAATAAAACACCTGTCATTGTATACGTTTGTGATGTCTTTTTCACAGTAAAACTTTCACATAATTATAGAAGAAATCTTGTATATGACAGCCTGAAGCATCATACAAGCCCTCGTCACGTACTCCATTCGAAGTTGTTAGTTTCTGTAGACACGTATGTTTCGATATGTATTTAACTGCATCACTTTACCTTCTATGGTAAAGTAATATATCTAAAAAGTATTTTAAAGTTATTTGCTACAACATACAACATTGAGCGCCCTCAGTCCTCCTCCCTGTATGAACTGGTTATGCAAGATATCAAAAACTATCTCTATAAACTCTTTCTAAACGACCTATAATAATACATTATATTATTTAATGATGTTGAAAACTATGGTCAACCCACACATAGCACAAATATTTTAAATCATCAACAATTCTGACTTCTGCCTAAAGTTATCCTTTGAAAATAAAATACCCAAAGACAATTAATTACATTTTATGAACCTAAACTTCCCCGTGCTGAGAAACGACACCATCAAAGTCAACCACTGTCATAATCTCATACGAACAGGTGACACACTAAGAAACGAGGTTCTCTCGATTGTTGATAACTCCTAACTCCCTTCACCTTTCGTGCTTATTAATTATATAGGTACAAATGCCTGTTAAGCAAATTTCCGTATCCAATCGTGACACCGACCCAAATGATCCGCGAATAGGAAATGTACGAAATACACTCTATGAGTAAACCGTTTTCCTATCATGCCATATGACCATCACAGAAGCCTTCTAGAAAATTAAACTCCGTAGAATGCCATAATGAACTGCCTTTAAGCATATCATTGACTGAGGGTACACGTAGGTTTCTTACGTCGCTTTATCTTACGTCGCTTTACCTTACTTCGACCTGAACTCGCATCGCTTTAGGAGAGAGGTGGTTACATGGAGGTTGTAGTTGGAGTGAGTTAAAACGACCGCGGGGGGTTCCTGCGTCGCGTTTATCTAATCGCCCCATCAAGCAAACCCCTCTTTATTCCCAAGTCCCCATTGAGCTAGCTGGCTTTCGACTTCGTTTTAACGAAGTGACATGTGGCCGTCCTAGTTTCGTGACGTTTACGCGCGCTCTTTTCAACCAATCACAAGGAAGCAGACCTTAGAGCGATGTAGAAAATGGGTTTTTGGTGGGTACACATAGGTTGTTAAAGCGCTTCAACTCCTTACGTCGACGTATCGAGGTGGTTTGAGATAAAGCGACTTGAAAGTGGGTTTAGGTGGTTACACGGACGTTCTTAAAGCGCTCTAAGCACTACATCGGCGTAAGCTACGTCGACGTAAGATAAAGTGACGTAAGAAACCTCCGTGTACCCTCGGTCATGTATAGGATGCCACGCAGCAGTTGCATGAAACATTACATTAAAACCTCAGTTATCCTACTCAACATATTATTGAACACAAATTTAAATGTATCAAATTACCACCAGACATGTTTATAGGTTTGAAGTCACCATTAGCCTACATCATGAAAAACCTTACTAGGCCAGGTATTTCGAGTCCTACGAAATCTTACAGCACATACACCAAATCATGAATCGTAGCCTATTAACTACTGCATCCATGAACCTTTGGACCGAATTACACTCTAAACTCTTCCTTCTAACTTCCCTTCTTCCTAACCCTAATTATCCACTTTATCCTCTGGTTAACTATCTGCACAAAGCTCTTATTCTCGGATGTACCCACCTCCATCTCACACTGTCTACTCCACAATAGACCTTGTGGGCCTTATCCCAAGTCGCCTTCCCCTTTTCATCTGCTCCTGCCTGTAATGCTTCACCACACGTTACAAATGGCTCTCCATTCTCGTGAATTTTCCGGCAATTCGTACCGCTAAGTTTTTAATTCATAATATTTCACTGCTGTTAATGTAACAGATTCATTTAAAATACCTTTAGCTTGTTTAATTCGAAACATGTACAGAAACTAAATACACGAAATGGTGGCTGTAACAAGGAATGGTATGAAGTTTCAAGCAGGTGTTCTTCTAATTTTGAGGAGAATCTCAAACGTATTTTACAAAGTCGAAATTCTTTTACGGTGTTACTTTTTATGTGAGTGTAACCAGCTATTTTTACACATCATTACAATTATTTTGCAACCTGTATAAAAATAAAAAAATAATAAAAAATATTACGAACTTGCCATAAAAATGAACCATTGGAGTGCAAAGCCACAGAGGGAAATGGACACAGGATGTGGTGATATCAGCAGGATAAGGTAATGATTTGTGCACGCTCACTGGACTAATTTCAAGAGGTATGTTGGCTGACGATAAGAAATTACTAGCCGTATCAGTCGCTTCACTCTATCGGCATCACTCCAAGTTTCATTGTTTCTTCGATCTCAGAACATCACAAAATCGATGTATTGGATGCAAGCGTATTGCAATCGTTGCTCATATCGTTCATTTCACCAATTCATCTTCTACATCATTCAAAACGTACGATTTGTTTGTTTCTTCACATGTTTGTATGCCTACTCCTCTGGAAGTAAGGCCCAGTACGAAGGTGAAAGTAGTGCTAAATTAAACATTGCGGAGCACAACGAGAAACATGTTGAAAAGCTTTACAATGCATGGCAATGGCTCGATTTGCTAGCTCAATCCACTCAACCTGCTTCAACATGCTTAGGGCTTTTTGAAGGATGTTAAGATGCTTTTTGTTAGGATGCTTGTTAGGATGTTAAGTGGAAGGTACACCATCAGGACGGTTGTTTTTTGCCGCATGAGGAAGGAGCCGGAGTACCCGTAGGAAACCCTCGTGCAACGGGCGGGAAACAACCGGAGAAAAACCCATACATATACACTTCCCTTCACCAGGATTGAACCCAACTCTGTAAGAAGCCAGAGATGTACACTGGGACCAGGACGACTATCGAATCTGATGCCTTAGTGCTTGCAAACCTGGGACATCACTGGGGCGTCAGATTTTTTTTACAACCTTTACGTTTTTTGAACAACAGTAATTTCCGGCAATTCTCCTGTTTTGCTTGCTGGCCATACGGAATGGAAACTAGGCACTGAAACTGCATGCAGTTGTGCTTCCTGTGGGAAAGGACAGTGGGCATGGGCTGCCATGTTGCTTTCTCTTATTTTCTTGTTTTACTGATTTACTACACAGTAAGGCAATAATTTTTAGTAAACTGTTAAGTTCAGATCAGTGAGTTTACCGAATGGCAGGATATCCCGTAGATGAACAGTTAAGTTATTTTATATTTACGTGCAAAGGGGACACATACTTCCGCCATACTTGGGACACAATGGCGGATTTATGGGGACGTAAACAACTAAACATGGTGACCTTGGCTCCACCGCTTCCACCTTTCTTTGCCCCGTTTAAAGGTAAACTATGCTGAATATGAGCTGAGTTCTAAACTAATTCACCAGTTCCGTGACAAATTTCTGCAGCTACACTTCTTAAAAAATTTCAAAACCAACAATACTTTGTTATAGTGAAAACTCAGATGAAACGCCTTTTATATGGTGTTGTGTTTTTATACATGCTTTTTTTGTGCCAATGCCGCAAATCTTCGAACGCCATTTTTCCAACCCCAAGTATACTACTGTGGGGTTCGAGGATATACCGTAGACACCACTGGTGAACATTACAGCACTGCCCTAGCACCTATAGCTGGTGTCCCATATCCCTCACTGCTTGATTCTGTAATTATTGTTGTTTAGAAATTCTTTAAAACGTTAATAAAGTAAATGTTAAAGTTATCATATCAGTTCAAGTAAGCCTGAAAATACATTTAAAATTAATCAGTTCATTTACAATTATTACATATATCAGCTTTTTCCCTCTATCCATCAATCATAGTGAGCGTGATGTGCACATTACAGCCTCTACACCTATGTAAAAGAAAATTGCATTAAACCAAAGATAAAGAAGCAACAAATCAAGGGTGGAACAAATCAAATCACAATAACAAAAACAGTGCAAAATAAAATATGAAGTTTAAATGTATACAAATTTTAAAACAATAGTTCAATGCTATGTTTTTAATACAACAAGCACTCAGTCCACCAAGTTAACAAACCAAAATTCTAATGTTTCTACACAATGAAGGCAAACAAAATAAGGCCTTGTAACGGAACGATTTCCAAAATTTGTTCTTATATACAGCAATTTAATTTAATTTACTTGCACGTGTATCTTCCTGGGCTCTTTACAAAGCCATTAGACACAGAAAAACGGGTATGGAGTGATTACTATGCTTATTAATTAATTTAATGAACTTTAGTTTATTTAACCTAGAATATAGCCACCACGCTGGCATAGAATTAACAACAGCCACGTCAATTACGTCATTTGCTTTCGCTCCTGTGGTACTGGCACACAAGGAATGATCAAGGTTGAATGATTTTTCTGCTCCAGAATTACGAAGGTTGAAGGGGAAATAAAATAACGAGAGATGGAGAGAATACTGAGTAAATCAGTGAAGTTCTCACTACCTGTAGCTCACACTCTGTCTTGGGCAACTCAATGCTTTGTTTGGACAGGGTTTGCAGGAGTTCAAAACAAAAGAATTCAGGAGTTCAAAATGCAGGCGTGTATTTTGAAAACTGGCAATACAGACGGAAAAACTTGTGATTTAAACATTGTTTAGAATGCTTGGTCGTCAGTAGGTCAAGGTTCAAGGGTCAAGGGATCAAGGGTTCAAGGCTCGTCAGTAGGTTCAAGGGTCCAGGTTCTCTTTTAAGAATAGTGAAATTATACACATGATGGTTACCCTTTCCCAAAAGGGAATTATCGTTTTGCAGAATTCCGTTCCGCAGAATCAATATATTCTTCAAAGATTAAAATTTACAAAAGTTGAAGATGTATACCTGATTGGAAGGAATTTTGATTAGTTGCGGTTTCTTTCACAGTTTACAGTCACGACTTTTTAAAATTCCTCATAAAATGGAGGCAATTTTATACTACACAAATTTGGCGAGATGTCCACTGTTAATGTCATATGCTGAATTCTGTCCAACACTCCTCCTTCCTATGGAAGTGTTTATAAGCACGTCAGGGGATTAAATTTAAGAAACGGACATATTTATTAGTCCATTTTTCGTTTAACTCACACCTTTTACAATTTGTCTACCTGCCATTGATTCGAATTTTTTTCATGGATGTCTTACGATTGTGAGGAACTGGACCAAAACAAAGGACTGTATTTGTGTTCCTCATCATCTAACCTCTCATTATACATTGCTCTGAATATAAATTGGCTTATGTTTTAGGGTCAGTTTGCATGATTAGGTTTTTTTTTTTACATAATACTTCGTACTGTATTTTAAAACTTACTCGCTTTTTTCTTAAAGAAACCATGTTTCATCAGATTTTCGACATGAATTCTTTTACTGTATGGTGCTGGTTTGATTTTACAGTGTTACCAATTGTCACGTAATTTCGTCCGTTTATGAACGAGACTTTAATTTCTGAGTGTCGTTATTACTTGTAAAATGTAAGTTGCAGGGCCAGCTGGATGTATGCATCTGGGCTCATTTTGTTCATCTTCGGAAATTCCCGACCGTAATCCTCGAAGCGAAGGACGTAGAAATCGAGATCGTTGATTAGTCTGAAAGGGGAAAGAGAATGTTACCTATAAACAAAAGTTGATGAGAATACAATCAAGGGTATACAAATATGTGCGCAAAGTCCCCCAGTTTGGGAAACAAGTTGTAATTCTAGTAATAAATCACAAGGTAAAGGGTAAACGAAGCAAAAGGCTGCATTAAAGACTGGCCTTGCGAGGATAAAAGATACACTAATACACTAATATGAGAAAGAAAGAAAAGGCAACTTCCCCGACTAGAACTAGAACCCATGGCTTCCCACTGACTAGGCCGGGTGCCCTAATCACTGTGCTACCGAGTTGGATACTGGCTGCAGGCTCGAACCGATTTAAGTAGCTGTTCAGTCTTTCTCAGTAATGACGTAGAAGTCACAAACATACACAAGAAGGGAAAGCATAATTACTTCTTGGCCTCCATACTGGAAATAATGCCAGTAATAAATAAAGAATAAATCACAAGGTAAAGGGTAAACGAAGCAAACAGTCTGCATTAAAGACTGGCCTTGCGAGGATACACTAATACGAGAAAGAAATCCTTACAAGTATCTTCAGAAGGCCAGTCTTTAACGCAGACTGTTTGCTTCGTTGTAATGCTAAATGATATGCAACACATCAAATACATCCGTTGACTGGCTAAAAAAATGGTTAAAAGTTCAGAAGTTCAAGAAGTACTTACTTTTAAAGACTTTTTTAAAAATACCAAATTAATTTTTATAAACGTCATTTTTTTCCACATCATTTTTTCCAATCAGTCAAAATTCGTAGTGAAGTTTTTATGATTCAAAACGAAGAGGAGCCGTAGTACTCCAACTGGCACAAACATATTTATTAATTAGGCTACGAATTGAATTGTCTATCCTGGAGACCGTTACCAAAAAAAAAGAAAAAAAGAAAAACTCCAAACGTAACATATCACAACACATTCACTAAAAGGCAAAATGTTTTAAGTATAATCGAAGACAATGTCACATCTAAATACTGATGCAAACTTATTTACGGTGGCTTTTGTTGGCGTTGACTTATATGTCAGACTACCTGAGCGGGGAATCGAACCCACAACCTTTCAAACCAAAGGCCGAGGTCCCACCGCTGAGCCATACTAACACGGCCTTTCCGTCCTGTTTAATCCATATTTCACACTTTATTGTGTTTTCCATTCGGTTTCATAGTGTGTGGCGCGCAAGCAAGTGTCCCTCCAGTGGCGATTGAAAAGTTATATGTGTATGTGTGCGTGTTAAATGTCGCCTATGGACGTTTCCTTAAAAAAAA
>JAHWFP010180531.1:0-10733 GCA_023313725.1 Lithobius niger | reverse complement strand
CCCGTATCATCGACCAGACCTCTAAAGTGCCTTAGGGTGCGTTTACGTACCGAGACCTTCTCGCTCGCCGAACGCTATATGCTAGCTAACCGTTTATCATTTACCATTAGTTTCCAGTTTCTACTAACGAATGCGGCAATACGTAACAAACTAAATGTATTAGGCCTATAAATAACGATATGAATAAAAAATAAAGTGCAACAGAAATTTTAAACGTTGGTACAACATTGTTGTCATTTCACGCTATTTCCAAAATTTGCTATTCACGCGCAAAAAAAAACAGCTTCCCGCAATGATCAGACGACGGTATAAGGGCGCGTTTAAGGAAAAACTCGCATTTGTATTCTCGCAGCTAAAACTTAAGGCGCGTTTACGCAAGGACAATTTTCTCGCTTACTAGCTTTCACTTAGTCAATACTAAATCTGCTGGCTGCTTCTCGCATTTGCCGGAGAATGCGGCTTTCGAGTTGTCTATACGTAGTAACCATGGCAACAACGCGGGCGCAAATCTCCTCCTCGTGCCTCCCGACACGACGTACGATGCATGCAACACGACAGCGTCGATGTATGACAACCAGAAAACAATTTTTATTGCAGTACAAG
Source organism: Lithobius niger (assembly GCA_023313725.1). NCBI lineage: Eukaryota > Metazoa > Arthropoda > Chilopoda > Lithobiomorpha > Lithobiidae > Lithobius > Lithobius niger. The sequence goes on along the minus strand of JAHWFP010180531.1, from coordinate 10,130 downwards.
ATGACGGACATATTTCTGAATGCCGGTATTCGATGCTTTGCCTTCGATTCGACAACCCCGAAATGGACTCCATGTTGGATTTTGGATTCTCGCTGCGAGTAGCTATTTATTCTACCGTCGATTGATCACTGCTGGAAGCTGTTTTTTTTTCTTAGCGAGAATAGCAAATTTTGGAAATAGCGTGAAATGGCAACAATGTTGTGCCAATGTTTAAAATGACTGTTGCACTTTGTTCTTTATCCGTGTTATCATTTTATAATACATTTAATTTGTTGTCTATTACCGCATTCATTTAATAGAAACGGGAAATTAATCGTAAATAAATAAAGTTTGCCTAGCAATTAGCTTTATAGGCGAGCGAGAAGGTCTCGTCGCGTAAACGAGCCCTTAATCGTGATAACAAAGGTGTCGTTGCCATGGTAACAATGCTATCTATACCACACGCCATGGCTGTTTGCTGTAACGTGCATATCACGTGACTGGGCTAGTCCAATCAGACGGCCAAACAGCCGTTGTTCTCGTTGGCTAACTCATGGTGACGTCACGGCAAACAGCCATTGCTCATGATTTAGATTAGCTAAGTCCGACATCGTTTGAGCAAAAGCTTGCAGTCTTATAATCCGACGGAATAAAATAAAGAATTGACGAAACAATTTTTCCAGTCGCGTCTGAACTCACGCTATTGACTGATTTCGTTGCGACCCGGCAGAGCTGAAACCACTGCCATGTTGGAATTTCACATGATTTCTAGCTTCTCGCTGCGAGAATGCAAAGGCGAGTCGTTGCATAAACGCGCCCTAGCTAAGTAAATAGCTGCTCACAGTGGGAATTCAAAATCCAACATGGCGTCCATTTCGGGGTTATCGAGTCGAAAACAAACCATCGAATGCTGGCATTTAAAAATCAGTCCACCGATTTGTTTGTCCTGCTGAAGAAATTGTTTTCTTGTTGTTATAAACCGACGCTGTCATGTTGCACACACCGTACTTCGTTACGAGGCACGACGAGAAGATACGTGTCCGCGTCGTTGCCAAGGTTACAACGCATGGACAACTCGAAAGCCGCTTCGAATCGTTACGCAAACGCGCCCTTATACTAGATACAAATTGATGATATTTGCACTGCATGTTATCTGATTGCAGCAAAAGAGAGCATCATGTGAGGAAGCCAACATTCAGTTACGAAGGCAAGCATCTTTAAGTACTGTGGTCTCAAAAATGAACTCTCATTTGTAACTGTTTCGTAATGACTCGTCCAAAGACAGGGTGATAATGAGTATGTTCTTAAATCACCGGAAAGCTCAGCCTGGTCCCCAAAGTAGGTCCTAAACGCGCGATGAATTTTGCCATCCCTCTGTGACACTTCACCGGTGAATCATCGGCCTCACCGACTCCAGGGAGGCGGTTTTTCCGCTGAATCACCAACTAAAGTTGGCGAACCTGCAGTTGTTAAATCGTATAGAAGTAAAAAATTCACTTGTAGGCGAAGTCGTGAAGTCGTAAAGAAATGTGTTCCCTGATTGATCAGAAGGCGTACAACAGCCATACACAAGAAACACAATTTAATTTTTGGCAATATTTTCTGCCTTGTGCACCTAAAAACGGATAACATCACATTACGAACCTCAAAAATAAAATCAAGGCGAAAAATAAAAGGATACTTACAATTAAAAAAGTAAAAAAAAAACACTAAAACAGCTGGAACAACCCCGAGTTGCCCAATAACGAGCCACCATCTTGGAATGACGTCTCACGTTATTAAATGTTTACATGCAGATTCTGATAAAAGTTAAAGCAGCCATTCATAGCCGGATAAGTTTCGGGAAAGTATAATTGTGCTATTTTTTTTAACTTCTGCAGTTGTTCTTCTCTAGGATAATAAGGATTGATGTCACGTATTCAGTTACTTTCTGGGTAGTAAGTTTTATCCACCCAAAACCAAAATTGGTAAAAGAGAAGCCGCCAAGTTCCCAAAAAGGGTCGGCCTTTGAAAATAGTGATATCATTCCACCAGGGAAAAGCCGCCAAGGTTAATCCTATTAGCTAAGTTAATCGCACCTGCTAATAGTTCGAAAGTTAAATGAAAACTAGAAGATTGTTAGCGGTAGCAATCTTCACGTTTTCATTTAACGTCCAAAGTATTATTCGGTACGATTAACTTGGCTAATAGGATTAACTTTGGCGGCCTTTCCCTTGTTGAATGATATCACTACTTTCAAAGACCGACCCTTTTTGGAAACTTGGCGGCTTCTCTTTTACCAGTTTTGGTTTTGGGTGGATATCACAACTTTCATAGGCCTGTGAATACAAAGAATCACACGGTCTAATCGTCACCTCTACCTTTTTTGTCTGGTCTATAAATTTTCTCATTCATAATTTTCGCATTTGCCATTGCTCAATAATACAGCCGTTGCATCACCCAAATTGAAACGGTTTGGTTTATCCCATGTTTCACATGTTTATGTTTGTTCAATCCTATTTTTGAGCCCACTGGCTAACAAACGCCGATTTTCGTTCGCTTTGCTCACTCAATCAGCGCATTCCGCTTCAGCTGCCCCTCACGAAGTTAATTTTAATCACGCAATGAAGCTGGAATTGCTCACTCAATCACAATTAATCTCATCTACTTGGCTGATCGTCTACTTGGTGGCATCACACTAGCATATGTCTAGCGTAACCATAAAACTCGGCACATTACTCTAAGACATACTTCTTTGAAAAAATTACTTTTTTCTACTTGAGTGGACCTTGTGCTCACGATCTGCACTGTGTTTCAAATTTTCCTGGCAATGATAGATTCCCAGTCTCTTTTCTTTTGCAACTTCCGTAGTTTAGTTACCAAGGTGTACGTACCTTAGCAATCATACAAGCTAAAAACTCACTGCTCACATAATATTTCACTTTTCAAATATCACATAATATAAAGCTCACTGAAAGGTATCCAACCAGCAACCAAGGTTACTGTTTATCTACCATGTCGTTGAAGCAAACAGTTCAACAATTGTGAGAATATTTATTTTGTTAAAACTCGAGTGAATTGTTGCGGTACATATGTACTGAAACGGTGCGCGTATAACACATAACATGTTATAATAGATGGTTGGACAACAATAAAAACAATGGTTACAACAATAATTTTGCATTTACGCGTCACTTCAGGGCCACGTGCTTCTAGCTGCAACCCGGCCCCATTTTACAAAAAGGCACTCACCCGTACTACTCTTTACCTGCGTGCCAAAATTTAAGAGATGCACACCTTTCCTAACGAACTGTAGAAGTGTTTTTATGCCCTGTGAAAATTAACATGGGAGCTCTGAGTAGTAGTAGCAAGACACATACACCCTAACACAAATCAACGTTATTGAGAGCACGTTTTCTCCACAAAGGACACCTTCCCAAACTTAAATGTTGTGGTATTTTTCGTTACTGGACCTGCAAGACACCTGATTCACACGATTTGCAAAGATTTCTACCGCATGGGGAATTTACACCAGTATGTTGAATATCCACCCAAAACCAAAACTGGTAGAAAAACCCGCCAAGTTTCCAAAAACGATCGGCCTTTGAAGGTAGTGATATCATTCAACCAAGGAAAGGCCGCCAAGGTCAATCTTATTAGCCAAGTTAATCGCATCGACTAATAGTTCGAAAGTCAAATGAAAACTTGAAGATTGCTACTCGCTGTAGCAATCTTCAAGTTTTCATTTACGTCCAAAGTATTATTGGGTGCGATTAACTTGGCTAATAAGATTGACCTTGGCGACCCAAGACACCTTTGTGATTCAAACGATTTGCAAAGATTTCTACCGCATGGGGAATTTACACCAGTACGTTGAATTCACGTATAAGCTCGTTACAGTTAAAAGACACAGTCTGTTAGTGAGCCGCCATCTGACAACAATTACACTCTAATAATACGCTCTAACAGTTAAGCTCCAACAACAATAAATAATCTACTTGGCGGCGACAGACTAGCGTGTGTCTAGATAATTCCTTGCCCACAGAAATGAAACGTATCAATGACATGTCATCACGTAAATTAGTTCACGTGGCTACTTAATATTGTTACTTAACTTGTTCTAAATTTATTTATTTTTTTTTTTTTTTTTTGGATTCTTTGTTCCTTTCAGCAAAGTATAATTATGCTTTTTTTTTCTTACCAAAATTGTTTTCTACTTACAATTTTTATTTTATTGTTAAAAATATATTTTTTACATTATTTCTCGCATGTGATCCAAATTTCTGATTATTGGAAATATCTTTCCTCAGCGTTTTAAACATTTTTTTATTTTTATTTTGGATTTTTGTGCAGACCCAACCAACACGTTGGCATCGGCTCTTGTGGTATGTGGGTATATCACTTTGTTAACTGCCCTTGCGTATTGTTTCTAAAATAAACTCAACTTAATTAAGAAATGGTCGAGACTGTCGTCACAAACAACGTCCTCATTAAACTAAAAGAAGGTAGTAAGAAGTCACTGGACTTTAAGTAATGAACATCCTTATCGGCCGGTACTATAGTGTCCGCGGCCCATCTTGAGTACGCCCCAGAATGAACACAATAATCGATTGTATGTTTTTGGTCGCAGAGTGCCTTGTTGATATCCAAAGTAGTTACAAAAATCAATGGCGACCGTCGGTTAAAGTCGCCCCTCCAGGAAGACGTAGCTGATCACAAAATAAGTGCAGGACTCAAGATACGCCGTGCACACTATAGACTTATTTTATTGTATTTAACCTTTATCCGTCCGAAATTCGAAAATTGTGTACAGGCATGGTGCCCGGACCACGATAAAATCGAGAAGTTCGGAGAATGGTAACGCGTCACTGCAAACATTGGAAGCAATTTCCTTATGAAACACAGCTTAAACACTTGGAGCTTCCTAGTATGCAGGATCCAAGGACGCCCACAGAACGGCAAAAAGGGATGGGCTCGAAAACTCAGAAAGGGCAAAATGATCATTGAAAAGGGCAAAAAGATCAATAAACGACACGAAATCACGTGACACATGCAGTGGGGAGAAGACGCCACTCCATCCTTTGTCATGTTGGAAAGGAAAGCTTACATTTTTTAATATTTTACGCTCGCAGCATTTTCCCCCAATATTTTATTTTCCGTAAAAAGGCCAATCAACCTCTAAAAGGGGTGGGGGGGGGGGCTTGAGCCCCCAATAGCCCCAATGTAGGAGCACCCTTGGCAGGAACGTAGAATGAGAGATCTTATTTTACCATACCAATCTATATAATAATCCTGGAGGCCGGCTAAAAGGAAAACCACTTCTCCCCTCCTCGCGCCCGTATTAATAATGCACTCTCCCACTCTACCTGCATGGAAACAGAAGGCAGGTATGAGTGGTCGATCAACTCAATAAAGGTTCAATCTGACAAGTCGTCGGGCCGAACAACACTTCTCCCCTCCTCGCGCCCGCATTCCAAATGCGCTCTCCCATTCTACCTGCACGCAAACAGGAGGCAGGCAGAAGTGGTCGATCAATCTGAGAAGTCGTCGGGAAGAATGCCGGAAAAATGTCCCGAGAAATGTGTCCATAAAGTTAATTCATGATCGGTCCCGTGCATAGCATGGGCTTCCTCTAGTCTTAAATAAATCCATTGATTTGCCCAGTGAAACCTTTTTTGAACTCTCCAATGTTGGTTTTACTCGTGGTCAAAGAAGCTCAAGAAGCCTACATTCCAGAACTGACATTGTTAAAAATCATGTTTTACTGTGCGTTCCATCAGTAGGTGGAATGCCTTGCCTAAGTCTGCGGTGAATTCTACAACTATCAGCAGCTGGAAGAGTCGCTGCCAAACTCTAAACCCAACACAGATGCATGTGCTTTTTGTCAGTTTCATTCCTTTATTGTTATTGCTAAAACCGTTTAGGAACTTCCTTGACAACGTAGTTGTGATGATCAGCATACCATGGTGAACATTACGCAGTGGCGTAACCAATGAGGGGGGGGGGGGGCAAGGGGCGATTCGCCCCCTCTATGAGATTTTGAAAGCTTATTAGGCAAATTGGCCAAGTTACTTTTTCCATAGCTGAAAAATTCAAAGATGCAACTTTCATCTTAGCTAATTTATACTTCTACTATTTCTCCTTTAAATCACTAAAGTAACCAGGCAACAAAATGGAGAAATACAAAAATCAGTAAAGATAAACAGTACGAATTATTAACTCCATATTTTGCTTAAAATTCCCAACATTTCTAACAAAGTGTCAGTGTTTAAGAAATAAGCATCTAGTATGAAAAACTGAAAGATTTACATTACAAAATTTTTTATGCGTATAATGCAGTCAGCAAAACTGGTTTTACACAAATGTTTCCAACGGCACCTTACAAGTCCAGAAAATGCCTGAAAATAGCAAAAACACATCAGCTTCCGGGGCTCTTATTCGGTTCTCCCACCACGCCATTCGGCTAAATGCCTATTGTTGCCCCTCAGTACAAAACCCTAGTTACGCCACTGGCATTACGTTCTCAAAACACTTGTCGGAAGCTCGTTTTGCCGTTGACCCGCTCCTCCACTCCCTTTTTTTTCCCCCGCGTACGATCTCTGAATTCCACGTGTCACACGCCGGAATAAAAAACAAACTGTTTTGGAGGGCTGCTAAATAGTTGCAATCGTGATGGTTCGGCGAACGGGCGAAGAAGGACCTCCTCTACTAAACGCGATGGCACTAACACCATGCACCACTGGACGCCCGTCAGAGGAAGATTTATGGCAATTATGCGTATGAGAATGACGGATTTAGCTATAATAGACGTCCTTAAGTCTTAATGTCGCCACCCTCTCAATTAACAAGGTGTCAGCCATCCCACCTATTATTGAGGGAGATTTAGCGACTGCGTTGCCCTCTCTGACCATTTCAGCAAATGTATGCAACAACAAAATATCCTAACAGATAGTAGTGGCCTGCGGGCTAAAACTCGTATACGGGTTGTACCAAAAGTTGTTATGCTTTGACCTGTAAGGCATTTTTTTAGGAATTCAGTAACTCCGAAAACCACAAGTGATATAACTGAAACGGATTTTGCCCTGTAAAGAGCTAACGAAACAATGGAAATGGTTTCATAGTGGGTTCCAGAGGGACTGCTTCGTTCAATAATTTTTTTTTTTTGTATTATTTATACGATTGACCGTCATGCAAATACAACATCATTGTTACGCGTTTTACTTTCCGACACACGTCGTAAAATAGAATACCTATTTAGAAATAACCATACCAATGGAAAACCTGGAACTTCAGAGAATTTATATTGTCCGGAAAATCAGGGAATTTGATCTGGGAAAACATGGAAAAATCAGGAAATTTCATCTTAATTTTTGAACGCCACCCAAAACGAAGTATCCCTTCCCAACTCTTTTATTATTATTATTTATTCCCAATCAGACCGCAAAATGGTCCATACATATAACAACAAATGGCTGGCCTAAGTTACACTACCAAGATAACAACTGAAAAACATAGCCGAAGCTAAAAGAAACCCGGTGCAGGCAGACAACTACATAGAGTCCCCATACAACACCGAATGCCACACATTCATGGTCCCCCCCCCCCTCTTTGACTAGCAAAGTGAGTGACCGTGTGTACGAGAGTGTTGGTAGATGCAAGGACCCCTAAACGGAAGCCCCAAACTGCCTTCCTCCAGGCAGTTTTGGGCTTAGATGAACCTGTTCCGTTATTTGGTAATACAAAACCCTGCCCATCAAATGGTGTGCATCATTCAGTGTCAGAGCTACCCTGTCCCATTATCTGCGAGATTTTCATGTGAAGTGCTCGGTTTTGAACGCAAACGCAATGCCTATACGTACTGCGCAATCAACAATGATGTCATCCGATCTCAGGATATCACACCAATGAAAACTTGCGTACGGAAATCAAGCTTCAGTCTTACGTTAAGCGGGTTGACCCCGTCTAAGCGGTAGGTGTTCAACTGTTCCTAGCACAAAACGTAAATGTCATGTAAAATACTTCAATCCAATATAGTGTACAGGGGGTCTCTTAAACATTATGGCCTTTGCAACAGATAACCATTAGAACTTTAACCATTAGAATTGCGTCAACCAAACAACCAAACCAACCATAATATGCTCGTATGGCTGAACCGGCTCAATTTTGAACATTACCAGACTTTTGAGAGAAGAAATATCTGGTAAAGGGAGGAGCCAACCCGGGGATTCAAACCGGGAAATCTCCGGTCATCGTAGGGGGAAAAGATTGGCCAGAATTGGCCAGAATAGTTCCCATAGCTGCTGAAGGAGCATGGCAGCCTCTCACGCCACCCTGGCCGGTAGTCTTGGCGGGGACTTTGCCAAGATCCCCTTTCCAGGGGTTCCACAAGATCTGCAAACCTCCAGCAACCAGGCTAAGCTCTCTCACCGCTCAGCCACGATGACCACACGTTAAGTATAATGCTGGAGTAAAAACCAAAATGTTACCGCTTGTTACAGTACTTTCGAGTAAAATGGCTTGTCATCTGCAGGATGATGAACGATTTCGAGTGACACATATGTGAATGAAGCCCAGCAAAGGATGTTGCCACAGCTGGACGAATGTCATTTATGTCATTCACCAAATGTTGCATTATTAGTAAGACAGCTGAAAAAAAGTGATTGCCTTTCTAAAGCTACTTTTTTCCTATTTTTCAGTTTGTTCCTGGTTTGCTTTCTACGTTTACTTCTTTTTGGTGATAAACTTCAATCTTTGGCAAACTGAGATACCGTGTCACACCGAATTGTTCACCCATCACGAACACGACAAGACATTTGACTCACAGTTCTGAATCATTTTTAATCACTGGGGGTGGGGTTGGGGGGTTTATTTTAACAACCTGTAGTCTAGTCCGGCGTCAGTCAGAATAATTATTCTGACACTGAATAGAACATAGTCTACTTCGTAAGGGGACAAAGATTATTAAACACCTGATTTGTGTTGGAGCCACTCCGTTATTCTGTCACTTAGTGCAAACCCTAAAGCAAACATAGTGTAAAACGCAGAAATAAATAACCAAATGAAATACACTAAATAGTGCTTTTTGACTCCCTGAAATGTTAGTGATGATTTCTTCATTTTGCTAGATGTTGGCTTAACTGTCTTATGCAGTTTTGCCAGATTCTGTAAAACCCTATATGCAAGTGTTGCGAACACAAGTGGGACGACAGCGTAAATACGAAGAGGATATGTCCTTTAAAAAGGATTTACCTTTGTAGTGGCGTTTGCTACAATCCTGCGTGTAAGATATAGTTTGTCACATTTACGTAGTACAAGGTGTATGGTCAAAATTGCACAAGGGCAGTCAACAATCAGTAAAACAGGGAAGCACCTTTAACCTACCTTCAGATATTTAGGTGCAATTACGTTGGCTACGGATAATGGGATATGCTTCATTTTGGAAAACACTCTTTAATCTTGTCACGGGAACAGGGACATGCGTCATATTGGAAAACACTGTTTAAACTTAAAGAAGGGAACACGGGCATGCCTCATATCGGAAAATACAGGTTTAAAAAAAGAAGGGAATGCTTCGCAGCAGAAAACAGTTTTAACTTAAAGCACAGAATCGGGATACACCTCACAGCAGAAAACACTGTTTAACTTAACGAAGGGAACAGGAACACACCTCATTTTGGAAAACACTGTTTTAACTTAAAGAAGGTAATAGGAACATACCTCATAGCAGAAAACAGTTTTAACTTAAAACACGGAATGAAAACATTCTTTTAACATGCCTCACAGCAGAAAACAGTTTTAACGTAAAGCACGGAAAAGGAAGACTCCTCACAGCAGAAAACACTGGTTTAACTTAAAGAACGGAGGAACACGCCTCATAACGAAGACTGGTTTAACCAGAGGTGAATTAATAAAGCATACGCAAAAAAAATCAGGGAAAAGGAACACTCCTCACAGCTCCTGGTTTAACTTAAAGAAGAGAGGAACACGCCTCATAACGAAGACTTGTTTAACCAGGGGTGAATTAATAAAGCATACACAGGAAAAATCAGGGAAAAGGAACACTCCTCACAGCACCTGGTTTAACTTAAAGTAGAGAGGAACACGCCTCATAACAAAGACTGGTTTAACCAGGGGTGAATTAATAAAGCATACGCAGGAAAAATCAGGGAAAA
>JAHWFP010180526.1:2343-13457 GCA_023313725.1 Lithobius niger | reverse complement strand
TTTTAGACTTAAATATCAGATTGCCCTGACTTCAAAATAAATACAGAGATCATGGTAGATAGGACTTCGTATATGCAGGAAACATTTTTCAACCATACAAAATGAACACAGCCAAGATATCGTTATATGAAGATACACAATTCTTTCAATGCAATATGCCTGTGCAGCTTTATATTTCACTTTTCATGTGATCCAAGTCCATTGAAAGTTCTGATATTCACCCAAAACCGAAACTGGTACAAAAGAATCCGACATGTTTACAAAAAGGCTCGGCCTTTGAAAGTAGTGATATCATTAAACCAAGCACATGCTGCCAAGGTTAACCCTATTAAGTAGCAAACTCGGCACATTGCCCTCTTCCTTAATTTCTTTGATGTCTCCACTCTGCGAATTTTTGCGTTCTGGGTTTGTTTTGAGTGCAAATGTGTATCTCTGTCTTCGTGTTTAGCTATTTTATTTTAGTTTTATCTGCTGTTCCGTTGAAAGGCTTTTACGTATAACTCGGGGAATAAGTTTTATTACTCGTTAAAGGATAATTCAGACAATTTGTACATTTTTACGGTTAGAGATCTTTTGATACACTCCAAAATACCAAATGGTTGCATCCAGCCATCTTCACATTTTTAATAAAGAAGACGAAATGCTAAATTTGAGTACAATTTCTTTCACCTGGATAGCAAGGACACACAACATTTGTTTGTGTGTTTTCTTTTATTAATTTCTAAAAAAAAATATTCTATCTTAAGCAAAAGTGTAATGTAATGTCTGAAGAATTAAAGTTTGTAGTTTGACGTTGGGCTCTTTCGCAAACTCTAACTTTCAAATGAATATAAAATCGTGTAGGTTAAGTTCACATTTATGTTCTCGCGAGTCAGACATTATAAGGGTGCAAAAGGTTGGAAAAAATAATTTCGCTACATCAAAACTGTGCAGCTGCCAGTAATCTGAAAAATGCATTGGCCGGAAACAAAATATATACAGGACACCGCTACCACACTGGGAAACACAAGAAATTCTCTTCCAAGAAATAAATAAAAACATCATGCTTGGATTGGGAAACATACACCATTAAGATGCACGAAAAATTGTCTTCTTAACCTCACAGGCGGAGCGATTGCTGGGATTGCTGGGAGGGAGGGAGCCACCAGCAAGGAAGTGCAGAGCATTGCCGAGAAACAAGAATTCCAGAAGACAGAAGCTTACAGACTTCTAAAACGTCGAATTTTAATGTTCAAAAATAACTCCGTCCTTCACTTTCCAAATGTGTATGGCTTTGAAATTTAAAATTAAACAAGCTGTACCCGCGTAGATCATCTGCGCATGCGCGAGCAAAATACTGCTGGGTAGCATGTCTTAAAATGCCCTCCAGTTCCCCCCAACCCCCCGCAAACCCCCCCCCCCCCCGGTTGTTAGCGTCTTATTCCCCATTCCCCTGCTTTAAGGTTTCCCCTGCTTATTCCCCTACTTTAAGGCAAATAAGTATATAGATTTTATCTCTGAGAATATCGAAATATCACATGTGTTTCAACCTTTGTCTATGCGTACTGACTTTTTCACTAATTATACTAATTCAAATGATTTAATGTAATCTAACGACAGTATAACAAAATAAACGTTTGTCTGGATAATATATGACTAAATAAAATCATGTTACGTCGTTTGTTTGAGGGTTTCTGGAGAATAAAAATTGCTCCTCAGAAGTATACTGACTGAAGCTGTTGTCAAATTCTGTTAGTGTCTGTAAATTTAGTTTGAGTTTGCAATATTTTTGAAAATAAATTAAACTTCAGTTAAGTAATGAGATAAACTCCCGTTAATAGTAAATAAACGCTTATCTTTTTATATGCTATACTAAAGGTGATTTTTTTCAACGTCAGTTCTTATCTGTTATTTCTATTCAATTTTCAGTTAGATAAAGCTAGGATTATTATAGGATAAAGCAAGTTTTATGGGTAAGTTCAAATGGTTCAAAAAGTTTTCTAGCGAGAGTTAACCACTCCTGCTCATCTGCCCGACGAAGACTTAAGGCCCTATGTCTGCAGAGAAATAATGCAGCTGCAAAAAAGAATTGATATTTGTTGTTGTAGTTTGTTTGTTTTTAGGGAGCACGAATCCAAATTGGGTCAAATTGATGTTTGAAAAACATTGGCCCGGAACTCGCTTCGTTGAAGAGTTCAAAGGGTTTTCAGCAAGTGTTAACCGCTTCTGGTCATCTGCCGACGAAGCCCTAAAGCTTTATCCAGACAGAAGAAAATTTCGTGAGAAGCTATATGTTACTACATGCCTTTAAGGTCAAAACTTCTGCAATCGTACGGTTGGTGTTATGCTTAAGGACCGATTTTGACGTCTTTGGTACACCATCTTGCATCAACCGTGCAACCAGTTTGGCTATCTAAAGCCCTAACAAGACTGACTGCTCGGAGCTGCTTGGCGACGCAGGATAGTGTACCAAAGACGTCAGAATTTATCCTTAACGCAACACGAACCATACGATTGCAGCAATTTTGACCTTGTATGCACGTAGTAACGCATCGCTTCGCACGAAATTTACTTCTGTCTGGTTTGGGCTTAAAAGCTGGTTGCCACCAAACGAAGGTTTGGAGCATCTAGCGCCATCGAGCGCTATTTAGTTCTCTCTAGCGTTTGCTCGCAGCCAGCAAAGGAATGCACAAAGAAATATCTTTTTTTGCACAACAAACAAGCCACGAGCTTTCTGAATTATGGAGAAAAAATTGGTACGTCCTCGTGCACCTGAAAGCAAGCTGTAAAGGTTAACGATATTAGTGTGACTAGATGGCGCCATGGTAGAATATGAAGAAAAAACCTGGCGCCATCTCGTGACAGTAATATCGTTAACATTTACAGATGCTCCCAGGTGCACGAGGACATCCCAAATTTTTACTCAATAATTAAAGAGGCACGTGGCTTGTTCGTTCTATTTAAAGGTATTGCTTTGTGCATTCCTTTGCTTGCTGTGGGAGAGAACTCAATAGGGCTAGATGCTGCAGACATTAATTTGGTGGCAACTGGCAACCCGCTTTTAAGGATCTATGTCTGCAGCATACTACTCCCAGGTGGTCACCCATCCAAGTACCAATCGGGCCAATGCTGCTTAACTTCGGTGACCTGACGAGAACCTGTTTCCAGAACGGCAAGGCAGCAGGAAGGATGCGTACGGTCAAGGCTATCTAGACGTAAAGGCTTAACGTTAGAAATTCGACGCGTCGTCCAGTTAGCCACCGATTCTGCCACCAGACGCGCTACTTACACCCCAAAAATGAACTGCTCTAGCATGCGGACTGAGGTACGTGTGATACGCGGATTTTAAACTTAAAACACTGCATTGACACCAAATAATTCAACTTTAACAACAATGGCTTCACGCTACGTACCTCTTTGTTCACTCGACGACAAAACAAAGCCTACGGAGGTTTAATTTCATGAATTTCAAGCAGAAGAACAACCAAGGTACGTGTGTATTGTACTGTATGATACGCTACGGCGTTTTCAATTCTCATAAAAAATGTGTTAAACGATCCTTTGACGTAGCAGTAAATCGTCCGAAGACTTCAAGAATAGTCACCATTACCGTAAAATAATGTTCGTTTAGCGCTGCAACACCAGTAAATCTAATAATGAGAAGATATCACGTTTTTGTGCATCCCGCTAACACTAATCAATGCTACGATTGGGGTTTTTCGTTCTTTGTGCTTTCAGTTCAGCGCAACGCTTGGACGACGCGTCTAGCATGCTACGTGAAACCGAGCGTTTAAGCCTTTACGTATAGGTAGCCTTGGTACGGCAACAAACGAACAATGCATTGTTATAACCCTGTTATGTTGATGCAGTCGGTATTTTAGAAGTCTGCTTGTACGTCCAAAAAGGATTCAAAGGGTTTTAGCGAGCGTTAACCACTTCCGGTCATCTGCCCAACGAAGCCCCAAGGCACTATGCACGAGAAGTGAGATACAATGGTAAGGCTAGCAGTGCCGAGCTAGAATGTTGTATCTCTCCGAGGAAAGCGGCTGATAACCTATTTTTAACCCTACTAACCGGCTTCGCGCGCGGTTTTGTTTTGGCCAGGGTTTTGTTTCGCGCCGTTCGTCCGGTGCTTGGTTTTAAGGGTAATTTTACCTGTTCACTGTTACGAGTGATTTTTTTTTTTGTCTGTAGTACTCTCCCTTTCCTCCCATTCTCTCCCTTCTCTCTCCTCTCCTTCTCCGTCCTCCTACCCATTCCTCTTCTTCCCTTCCCCCACGTTTATACACGTAGTTGAATTTGGACGGGTAGTTGAATTAAATACTGCCCCTCTCTCCAAGTCCTTGTCCTCTTTTCCCTCCCTACCAGTCCCTCTCCTTACTAGCTGCCCCACGCCTGGTCACTGGTGACATCTTCTGGCCGACTTTCCAACCTCGACTCTTAACAGCACTTTTTCTTCAATTCTTGGCTTACAATATACAACTTTCGAGTTTGCTCGTGTGAATCAATTGTCGAATCCATCTGTTTGGCTTCGGCTCTCATCGTTAGATTAAGATTTCGGGCGGGCGCATGGCCTAGGGCCAAGGCCCCAATAAAACCAATCCATCATTCTTTGGCTTAAAACAATAATGACTTGCTCTAAACAATCAATTGTGTCCTCTCTGCTTTGCCGCCTTTCAGCACTGAAACTCTGGTTTATTAGTAAAGAAAAACGAACTCATTTGATGCTTAAGGTAAGGTTTAATTCATCCGAAGTCAAAACGTCAAAAGGACACAAATAAACTTTCCTGTGTGGTTTCAGATACTGCAGTGTTGCTGTACTGTTTAGTCCATGGCTGTGTTCAAAAGCTTTTACCATTTTTACTTTTGCACACGATAAATCAATTAACGATTGGTGCATTCTACTTGGCTAAACGACGTCACTGGAACATGTTTAAAAACTAATCGTCTCCGTGTCCTTAGCACAGCTCTACAGGTAATTCAGGGTTCGTACGAGTACTTGAAAACCTGGAAATGTGCTGGAAAGTAATAATGAAATTCCATGCCTGGAAAAGAGCTTGAAAATCTGGAAAAATGATATATGTATCAACAGATAGGGCGAAGAACGGAAAGTAGACGACGTGACTGAATAACACTGCAAAAATTTAGCCAGTGTCGAGTGTGTAGCCTTACATTATTCTTCGTTTGTTTTTGCATGAAAAGTTTTGAAAACCTTGGCTCTGGCTTTAATTGTATTTACGTGTATAATGGTTGGATACAGCAGTAAGGTTTCACGTGGACTAAACAGTACAGCAACACTGCAGCATCTGAAACCTTACAGGAAAGTTTATTTGTGTTCTTTTGCTGTTTTGACTTCGGATTAGTTAAAACCATCAAACGAGTTGGCTTTTTTTACTAATTCGTGCTACTTTGGTGTACCATGCATGCAGTTTACATTAGCTTGTTTCAATGTTTTGTAGCTTTATCAATTACGGTTTGCACAAACTACTTGTCAGATTTCGTAATCTCAATTCGACAACAATGTGATTACACAAGCACAACAGAAAACGAATCGTGCTGATGGTAATTTCCTCAGAAAGCTCGACAATGTGACTGTGCGGTCAACACTGTCTATGCAAAGATGTCATTGTTGACAGCATTGTTATTCCGTGTTTGGTGTAGGGGTATTCGTCGTTGAATTTTCATTACTTGACCAGAGATGGCAAAGAAGAACGACATTATTTGGTAGTCATCCGATCTTTGAGTGATGGGGCGCTTCGGAAGCGAGTAACAATCGTGCTGAACGAATCGTCCTTTTTAACTTGGTTATGGTGAGTGGCTTATTGCGATGACGAATGCCTTCGAAGTCTTGAACAGTACGACAATAAATGTGTGATTACAGGACGGAGAGCCAAATGGCATCGATTAGTGATAAGTTAACGTGGGTTCAACGTGCAATAATTTGGCTTAGGTTTAATCATGGTTTAACTCATATAGAAAAGTTCCGAATTTAGCAAATAAATTAAAAATAATAAAAACGTTTTTGACGACGTTCCAAGAGTTTATTGTTACGACGTTTTCGTTGTTGTCTGATGGGGCATAGTTTCTTTTTTCCATTTGCACGACGAAGGGGCATTTTGGAATCGAGCAAGAAGGCACCGAACAAGTAACTTTTATCAGTATGAGTAGAGTAAGAATACGATTGAGCTGTCCCTCCCCGGACGGAAGTGACGTCATTACCCCACTTCCGGTCACGTGATCAAAGTGGGGGTAATGACGTCACTTCCAGTCAGGTGATGAAAAGTGGGGGTAATGACGTCACTTCCGGTTTCCATCGATCTGGAGGATGGTGGAAAACTGTCTTTTGCTACTTTTTTTTTCGTCAATTCGGAGGAAGTGACCCCCACTTTTTTTATTTTTCATCAATCTGGAGGATGGTAAGAAAGTGCCTTTTACTACTTTGTTGGATCATTGGGGGAACGTGATGACTTTCCCCCCCCCCCACCCCCTTTTTAGTTTTCATCGATCTGGAGGATGGTAGGAAAGTGCTTTTTGATGCCTTTTTGTATCCTTTTGATGCCTCCATGATACTTCACTTACGACGTCACAGCGAGCCTAATGACGTCACTTCCGGTCACGTGATCAAAGTGGGGGTAACACCGTCACTTCCAGTTTTTTTTTATTGATACTGCTATTGGTTTCCCCAATTGAACTGCCAAAAAAAATCCGTGTCTATTTTTGTAGCTTTTTTTTCGAATTATTTTGATTCGGGTTTTTTTACTAGTGGTTTTTTTTCTCTAATCTAGCCTTTTTCTGCGCCGGACACATAGTAGCCCATCTTTCCCTATCCAACATTCTTCGCCTCGCTTTTTCTTTTTCCTTCCACGCTGCGAGATCGTTCAGCTTCATCCTTCGGTTCTCTAGTACCGCGGATCGTCGTACCGATCTAATCCGCTCCTCCACTCGTTTAGCATCGTTCAACTCCTCCTTATCCTTCGAGATGAATGCTAAACTCGCTCTCTCCTCCTCCTCCTACTCGTCAGTCATAATGTCTACGTCGGAGTCGAAGTCGTCTTCATACTCTCGCCACGTGCCAGAATCTCGATGACCGATAGCTAGTGTATCTTCCCCATTGTCTAGAATAAAACGCTTATCGTGGTAAGCCGAGAGGAGCGATTTCGTGACTTTCACCGTGGTTAGTTCGTGTTTCGAGCTGGCGATTTTAGTCCAGGTTCCTTTCGGTGCGGGCAGTGGCGTTCTCAGAGCGGATTCGTAATCGTCAAAGTCCAAGTGTTTCTTCACGAAAGATGTCTGGATACCCTTAGCCTTCATGGACGTCTTCGTTTTCTGCGCTCTAATGGCGTACATTTTGGATCGTAAACCCACAAATTCTAAGATGGGAACGCCGGCCATCTCGTCCTTCATCTTCCCCAGGACCTGTTTGTTCGCCTCGGAGTACAAAGGATGATCTCTCAGATAATTGCTGGTATCGAAACGTTCACGGTCTCGCTTCATATCCTCGTACACATCGTCCGTTTCCACTTCGTAGCAGAGGCTATCGGTAAACAGGAGTTTGGCACGGTCCTCGTACGTGGGTTTAACATATTCGTAGTGGAAGCGGAACATGGCCAGTTTTGACAGTTCCAGAATACTGAATCCCGAGTACGTCGGTAGATCGCAACAGACGCTTCTGACTCTGCGGTCGATCTGCACTAAATGTTCGTTAAGGATTTCGAACGAATCCGCATGAGGTTGAGAGATGTACTTGACAGCCTTCTTGGGATCGGTGCACAGTTTCACGTTGACTCGCTTCTGCTTATTTTCCATCGTCTTGCCAAACACTGAGTTGTTTAACAGTTTAAAGTAACCCTTTTCAAAGGGTGCGGTCGATTGCTGCCTTTTCTCCGCATTGAAATTGATGTACCCCTCCATCCAGGGTTTCTGGTTGAAGCTCAGTACTCTTCGGATGCGGTGAAGAATCAATCCATGATGCAGGTCGAACTTCAAATTTTGGTAGTGAACGACGAGTTCTTTTTGTGCAGGAGATTCGGCACGAGTTTGGTTGAAGGTTTGATGTCGTGATTGATGTCTTCCGCTAGTTTTCAGGAAAAGGGTGATACGAAGTCTTCCCCGATCTCGAGCTTCTCGGGAGCTAGGGGATAGTCGTTATGCGAGTCGTGAAGCTCCGCTGGGTATTCTAGGTCGACTTGGAGTATATATCCGACATCCGCATCATCCGGCACGGTGTCAACATCCAAGGTCCGAATTTCTTCCTTGGTCAAGTAGCGGAATCCGTCGTAGGGGAGACGAGCTCTCATAGCGAAACCATACAAGTTATTCGTATCCAAGTAAATTATGTAAATGGAGGGTTTGCCGGGATTGAAATTGGCCAGATGTTTGTTGTTCGCCTTCGAATATCTCTTGCAAATAAACGACACGCCACCTCTGAATAGAATAGAATAGAATAGAATAGAAAAACCTGACGGTGCAAGCTAAAAGACAAGAAGCACCCAACCCCCTCCCCCCTCCCCACCCACCAAAAACGCAGTCCACCCAGGGGCCAACAACCAAAAAAAGCCTAAGCAAGAAAGTGGTCCAGCCGATTTTTAAAGGAATCAAGTGAAGGGGAAAGAACAACCAAGACGGGCAGAGCATTCCAAGCCTCGATCACACGTTCAGAAAAAAACCTGTGATGCACGTTGCCGGAGGAAATACTTCCACAGAGTTTAAGGGGGTGCCCCCTGGTCATGGTATGAGAAAGACAGAAAACGTCAGCAGCCTGAACGTCAATGAGGTGGTTTAAGATTTGGTACGTGAGGATAAGATCTCCACGGAGGAATCTGGTTTTGACAGGGGTCAGGTTCAGTATGCGAAGACGTTCTTCATAAGAAAAGTGTTTTAGGGGAAGGCACCATTTTATGAGGCGGCGCTGACAAGTTTCAAGACGGGCGAAGAAGGAGGCATAACAGGTGCGGCCAATATGAGAACAGAATTCGAGTGTAGGGCGAAGGAAGGTTTTGTACAGGAGTGCAAAGAGCTTTGGTGAGACAGCAGAGAAAGTTTTAAGAATATAGTGGGCTTTTTTAAAGACTTTGCCGATGATATAATTAGTATTAACATAAAATTTAAGAGACGAATCAACCAAAATGCCCAAGTCCCTATGGGACGTATTAGTAGAGATAGAGTTACCAAGGCGGTAGCTGTAGTGTGGGTTGTTATGCCCAAAATGCAGCACCATGCATTTGGGAGGATTAAGGGCAAGACAGTTTTTGGTCGACCAGATGGCAACAGCGTCGATGTCTTGCTGAAGATCTTGATGAAGATAAGCGGGAGAAAGAATTTTCACGTCGTCCGCATAGCTCCTGCTAAAGGAGTGGATGACAGAATGGAGGTCATTCAGGAAAAGATTGAAAAGAAGGGAGCCCCAAACAGATCCCTGGGGGACCCCAGAGGGTACAGGGACCCATTCACTAGAGGAACCCCTGAGACTAACACGTTATCGTCTCTGGGAAAGATAAGAGTTGATCCAGGCGATGTGTGATTTACGAAAATTCAAATAAGACAGTTTGTTAAGAAGAAGGGATTGAGAAACAGAATCAAAGGCTTTGCTGAAGTCGAAGAATACAAGATCACATTGCATCCCTTTGTCCAGGAAGGTGGTAAGGGGGTTGTAAGTTTCAAGTAGGTTAGATTGACAAGAACGGCCTGGGAGGAAATCGTGTTGGAATTTAAAGTCGATATTGAGATGTTGACAAATGCTCATAACTGATTTATGAAAAAACTTTTCAAGGATTTTAGAAGCGACACAAAGTAGACTAATCGGCCGGTAGTTATTAACATCATGGAGGAACCCACCCTTATGAACAGGGGTGATATTAGCATCTTTCCAATGAGTAGGAAAAGTGCAGGAAGAAAAGGAACTTTGATAGATCAAAAAGAAAGGGGTAGCAAGAGATTTAGCACAGGATTTGAGAAAGAGAGGGGAAATGCCATCAAGGCCACAGGAAGAATCCTCCCTTAAAGCAAGAAAAGCATGCTCCACGTCCGAGCACAGGAAAGGAGCAGTAATGAAGCCAGCATCCATTGGAGCGCTGGGGAGATGTGGCAGATAAGAAGAGGTAAAACTCGAACCAAATTCCGCCACAATATCAAGGTCATCGAGCAAGATAGGACTGTTATTACTCTTCAGACAGGTAGTAGGAGCAGTCTTTCTATTGCGATTAACATAAGCAAAAAGTGACTTAGGGTCCGATTTAGCTTTGAGAATAATGGATTCCTCATAAACACGACGGGCAGAGCGAAGACCAGAAACGGCAGCACTCCGGGCAGCTTTGAACAGGGCCATATTTGACGGGGAGGGAAAGTCACGAAGACGATTATATGCACGTTTTTTCTGCCTAATCAGGGACCTGATGTTGTGGTCCAGCCAAGGTGGGGCACTCTTGGTGGATGGGGTAAACACAGGAATGAAATTCTAATAACATCAAGAATGAAATCTTCGACAATTTCAAGTTGGGAGTTCACGTCCCACCCCCTGAGCTCAGCAGGCCAGTCAATACAGGCAAAAATGTCATTGATTAACATGAAGTTGGCTTTTCTATAATTGGGACGGGGACCGCCAGGAAGATTAATGTGAAAGACAATTTGGAGATTATAACAAAGAACATCGTGGTCGCTGAGCCCAAAGGGGGGGGGGAAGGGGGTAGTGAAGAATGGGAGAAACAGTAAGGTCAGCATTGGTAATGACAAAATCAAGTAAGCTAGAGTTTTGTCCTGTTCTATGTCTGGTAGGCTTCACAACATGTTGGAGGAGGCCGTGGTCTTGTAAAAAATCCAGGAATTCAAAAGCATCACGATTTTCCGATTGGGAAGTAAGGAGCGTGGTCCAATTTATGGTAGGGAAATTGTAGTCACCAGTGAGGATCATTTGGCAGCCCTTGGACAGCATGATGAAATGGTTGAGAGACGAAAGGAGAGCAGGACAGCTGACTTGAAAGGTGATTTTAGGGACTCGATAGCAGCAGCCCACATGCAGATGACAATCCTTAGCAAGATTCAACCGGCACTGAATAAATTCACACTCTCCTTGGTTCCTCTTCTGACCCTCATGGAGAGTGTGAATTTATTCAGTGCCGGTTGAATCTTGCTAAGGATTG
>JAHWFP010180522.1:54703-69710 GCA_023313725.1 Lithobius niger | reverse complement strand
ACACTCAACAAATTATAACTGCCACAAGAGAAGAAATTATGAATAACAAATTGACTCAGTCCTGTTTGGATTTAATGTTTACAAAATTAAACTCATTAAACTGTAAAGGATCAGTTATTACAATAAAACCTGCAGATCATTATTTTACAGTAATCGAATTTTGGAATAAAAGTGAGGTTGCAGGGGAAAAATACAAAACAATAATATTGTATACAAATATCTACATAAAAATATTGTTGCACAATTAGGAATAGTTAATTGGGAGGGATTAAACACTTTAAAAGATCCAAATGAATTATACACAAAAATTGAGGATGTTATCTCACAAATTTATAGTAATAACCGATCCAAAAGGAAAGAAAATACAAAAAAAAATCAAAAAAAATTTCCGAAATGAATGGATGACTGATGAACTTGTGAAAGCAATTAACGAAAAAAATCGTTTGTGGAATTTTATAAAAAGTGAAAACAAGTGTAATTATAACGAAACAAGGGGTGATTTTGAGAAATATAAAAAACTAAAAAAAGAAGTAGCAAAGAAAATAAAGACAGCAAAAGAAAATTATTAAGGTAACTATTTTGAAATGCATAAAAAAGATGGAAAAAAGGTATGGAATAAAATAAATCAATTAATTGGAAAGCATGGAAAAGATACAAACATTGAAAAACATTTTGAAACACACTTTAAAGAAAATACACTTAAGATCTGTGAAAAATTTTCAGAACACTTTGAAAAACAAATACCATACATAAAAACTAAACTGAAGAACACTAAAAACAAAAAAAAAAATGGTTGTAAATTAAAAATCGTAAGGAAAAATCTAGCAAATGGGAGTGTTATAAAAAATACAATGGGGATAACTGAAGCAAATAGATATGATATTCTGAAAATTATAGATCAAATCAAAGTAAAATAATCAAGTGGTCATGAAGGATTTATGATGGAGCACTTTGCAGAAACAAAGGAGAAAACATGCGAATTTATGACAATATTAATCAATAGTATTATTAAAACCGAAATTTGGCCAGATAATCTCAAAAAACAAATTATAAGACCAGTTTACAAAAAAGGAAATGTAAATGACCTTAATAATTATCGACCTATATCACTGTTGCCAATACTAAATAAAATTATAGAAAAATTTTTTGCTACAAAAATAGAAGAATTTTTGAAAAAATTTAATGTGTTAAACAAAAATGAATACGGATATAGGAAAGGAATAAGTTCTATTGACGCACTGGAAAATATAAATAACAATGTTTGCAGAGCCTTAAATGAAGGGAAAGCTATTGGTGCAATTTTAATAGATCTAACAAAGGCATTTGACACACTTACAAAAGATATATTACTGAAAAAAATATATAAAAATGGCTTAAGAGGCAAAATATACAACATAATTAATAGTTATCTTACAGCACGACAATGCAGTGTTAGAATTGGGGTTAACTTAAGTAGATGGACAAATATAGAATATGGTGTACCTCAAGGTTCAGTGTTGGGGCCCTTATTATTTTTAATTTATATAAATGACATTACAGATATAGAATGGAAAACATATATAACCTTATATGCAGATGATATACTCATGTTATCAATAAATAATGAAAGTAAAAATATGTTAATAAATTTACAAGAAGACTTTGACAAAATACAAATTTATTTAAGTGAAAATGATTTGATACTGAATAATGAGAAAACATGTTATTTACCAATAGTAACGTCGCATATGCAAGAGGAACCAGGTACAATTACAACATGTGATGGGAATTGTGAAAGAAATTGTTACTGTAAAAAAATTAAAAAAGTTAACAATGCAAGGTATTTAGGAATTGAATTAGACAAAAATTGGAAATTTTACATGCACATTGATAAGTTAGTACAAAAATTAAGGAGAATGATACCTACATTATACAATTTAAACGATATATTGAACCAAAAAAATAAGAAAATGATTTTTGAAGCACTTATTATGTCAAACATAAATTATGGACTGACAGTATATGGAACGACTTCAAGGAGCATTATTACACAAATACAAAAAGCTACAAATAAAGCAATCAAAGTACTCTTAAAAAATAAAAAAACGCAACATTTAGTAAAATTTATAAAAAGTTAGGAATCATGAATATTGATACTACATTAAATTGGAGTATTATAAATAGGAACTATTTCAAAACTGAAAATAAAATAAAACTGAATAGAAGTATAAGAGAGAATAAAAAATGGCTACAGGAACCTAAATGGCGAAATTCGTATGGTAAGAGAACCATGAAATTTCTTATACCGTCAAAATTTAACAAAATCCCAACGGAACTAAGATGCATCCAAAATTATAGTGAAATGAAACACAAGATCAAAAAATGGCTATTAAATAATCAATAAAAAATAAGGAGACGAAAGAGATCCATTTAATATATGCAAATTATTGACAAGTGAAGGAATATACCATGTTGTTTAATTATGTTGATAACTTATAGACTTAATTGTAAATATTTATGTGTACATAAAAAATAATAATAATATATAAGTGTAATAGACAAGTGAACAAAATACCAAATGTTTAATTAATGTTAACATTTACTTGATATAATAGTAGATATATTTAAAAAAAAAATAATAATAACATGTTAATTGCTTGCACACACAAGTCTGTAAGGACTTCGTGCCAGTACCTGTGCCGTACGTGTACCTGTACTTGAATAAAGCAGTATTATTATTATTATTATTATTATTATTATTATTATTATTATTATTATTATTATTATCATTAATAATAATAATAATAATAATAATATTTTACTTTTATTTGGTATTTTTTGTCCCTAATTGAATATATTCATTTCTATTCTGTTACTCTGTTCTGTTACCCTATTCTGTGTTGTATTACTTTTTGTGTGTGTTTATTTTTAATAATTGTACAATTAATACCAAACTTGTAGCCACAAAAAGACTTTATGGACCTTCGGCAAAACTGTCTGAATAAGGTTTCAATACACAATTTCCACTTGTGTGAAAGCTACAGTAAAGTTGTTTATATGAAAAAACTGAGTAAAATATAATTACGGAATTGTAACATAAAAACAATCACAAAGATTTTCTTTTAATGTTACAATTCACACAAGTAGTTTTCACACAAGTGGAAATTAAAGAATGAGGAAATTTCTGTGTAAAACGTTATAAAAAATTTCACACTGAGTTCCGGGTATTCAAAATTATTTCCAGGCATATAAAATTAGTTCTAGGCATTTAAAAGTTATCCATATTGTTCATACTACATAAAAATTTTAAAAACAGGAACACAAACCTTTTGCATCATGACACTATGGAGAAGTGTGTAGACTGGGAGAAGGACATACGAGAAGACTGCAAAAGAGATTTTTGCTTTCATGAAGTAGCAATCCTGTAGATGGACAAGGAATATTGCTTGGAGGGTTTGTAAATTCGATTTGATACTTTAAAGTTCGAGAAGTAGTCGTGGTGCTCAACAAATTGTTTGAAATCAGGGCGAAACAGTTTGAGGTAAACAGTTAGTAAAAAATTCAGACGAATTTACATGTTATTAATGTTTTTGTATGTTTTTAAGTTAAAACTATTACACTACTGCAAAGTAGTTTTCCAGTATGTAAAACTTCAATGTATTTAACGTTTATGTATGGAGCACAGGATTTCCTTAAATTCTTAATACCTATAATGTGGTCGTTGGTTCGCGCCATAGAATGCCTGGATGGACCAATGTAACAAAGATGGAAGTTAATACATGGTTGGTAAGCAGTGTCTAAGGTGCATGGATGGCTTATTAAAAATCTTAAATTGCAGGAGTTGGAGTGGGAAGAACTGTAATATCGAGGTAGAACAACATAAGAATGATTACACCACTGATCTTTCCTAAGTAAAAAGCTTTAAGAAGATAAGGTTTATGAACATAACACTTAGTAGGGCAAGAGCTTACGTGCCACAAACACAATACATAACAGTGTTTAATAAGTATTGCAAATAATTACTCCTAATTGTCAGTTTGGCTTTATCTATGTAAGCATTCGCTTGAGTGTTCCTAGACAACCTGCAGACCTCTTCTTAAAATTGGCCGAGTTTAATAAATTACAACGTATCAGAGATCCCTTCACCTTTTCTGAAGTGCAACAAAGTTTGTAGGAAAAATGTAGGTTATTACATTTTTATTTTACTCAATTTGTTGTATATAAGTAGAGGTAATTCACTACGATGATGGACTGTGCTCAAAAACCATTGTATTCTATTGTTATCGAAGCCAGGGCTACCCAAACAGACCTAATACAATACCGGGTCTGCCTTCAACGAAAACCTTTTCGAAGTAGATGATACCTACCTACAAGGGGCTGTAGTCATCATGAACGAAAATTTTTTTTTTTACCGGTCGGTCGTACTGCCGTCGCAGAGGCAGTCCGAAGCGTTTATTCGTCTTCGGAAACTTTTCCCATGAGTTTATCGATGCTCGCAAAGTGTTTGTAGACCTCTTACCATTCCGTAAACAAAAGTTGTAACAAGGTAACTACCGCCGTTGTTTTAGGGTCGTATTCCACAAAGTGCACTTGCGTGTCGTCATTCGTAAATCGTACTCTGATTCTTTTCTCCTCTCCGACACGAAGCACTTAAATTTTAAAATCCAACAAGAATTTCATTTCAAAGCTTGAATCTCATCTTTAGTTAAATACCTAAAGCCGTTGTAAGGCAGCAGCTGCTGGCTCATGGCCCAGCCGTAAGCGCTATTGAGGTCCCAATCGATGATGTACTTGTTAGGTTTTGTTGAATCGTACGTTTCGGGAATGTAAGGGTTGTTGGCTTTCGCAAACCTTCGACTAATAAGGCTCCACCCCGTATTCCCGACAAGATGAAGTTATGTTTGCTAGCGTGAGTAAATAGTTCCAGCTCGGCCTTGGTTATCTTTAAAGCTGCCGCCCAGCTAAACCCTGGGGTGGAGACATAATAGCACGGATCTATGTCATGGTCTCGCAAGCAGATCCTGCGGAATTCTTCGAAAATGTCTGCCAAAAGCAGACAGTCGGTTAGCTGATACATTTCGTGGTAAGAGGAAAACTTTTTGATTTTCAGCATACACCAAATCTTTTTGGCGTGATCGTATTGTTCGTCAGTTAGGCCTCCTTTGAGTTTGGAATAAGTCTTCTTTCGGTGGTAAAGACTGCTCTTCGAACACACTCATGTTGGAAACGTGTTCGTATGAGTAGTAACCCTTATGGGTTAACAGATCCACGGCAGTTTCTTCCTGGACGTCGGAAAGGAACCATTTGTCCTTCCCACCAGCTTTCAAGAACAGCTTCACCGTCCTAAACTCATAATCTCGTTCATGTCTCTCCGCCAGAGTTTTTAGCGAAGAGGAGAGAAAATTATAGCTGGCTACGAACTTAAGCCGAATGTACCTTTTCTTTTTTTCGCTTCATCCCATCCAGTTTCAACGGTGATGGTCATGCTCATGAACCTTTCCGTATTTCTCACGAGGACTTCTACTTTTTTTGGAAACTTGTGCACCGCTCTTACCAGTAGATGCATATCGTAAGCTTCGAGGCAGTGAAATACCACGGAGATCGTGGTGCGCTCTCGGGCATTCAGATTACAACTCGAGTGAGAAGCTCCTCTGTACTGGCCGGTAACATGGCAGTGATCCCGGACTTTATCGTCTTTTGAACCGAATGGTTTTTTTGCAGTAGATACAGTCTACAGCGTGGTTAAAATCAGCCTCTTGGGCCGGAGTGAGGCATAGTGGTTGGACTCTTTTTAATGTTTCGTCGTACTCGCGCGCTTCAATCACCAACTGATCGAGGAATTGTTCAACGGCATCCTCTCCCAGGTAATAAGCAGTTCCTTTAATGTTTCCAGGCCCCACCACGACGTAGCCGAAGCTGCAAGGTTGATGGTGGTTGATTTTCTTCCCGGAGCTGTTAGAGGAAGGAACGGGTTTCAGAAGGCGCTCGAAATCTGCGTATATGATTTTGGGGGTGAATATTTCTTCTATTGAAAGCTTCAAACTTCAAAATGTTTTCGCCCGGTTTTAAGAATTTGAGAGCTTGAGGTGACGGATTGGTTTTTGTACAGTCCAGTTTGTGTTTGTCTCTCAGCGATGCGTTTCCATTAGCGGCAAAACAATTTCGACAGTAATATTTTGGGTTGCTTCCCGATCCCTGGTGTCGGAGAAATTGGTCACAATCCACGATGGCGCAGTAGTGAAAATTTGTCGACTCGTCGGAAATTAAAAGAAGATCTACGGGTTGGCCTTTAAAATTCGTGCTCACACGAAGGGGATGCAAGCCGTTCTCTTTGTTATAAGCAATCACATTGATCGATAAATCTTTGTTGGCCATCTCGAATGCATCAATGTGATCCAGCCGCGTAGGAAAGTCTAGCATCGAACAATGTACCGTTCTCACATATACTTTGTATTCTTTCGGATTCACCATGCTTAATTTGTGTTTGGCAGCCAGAATTGAATACAAGAAGCACTTGTGGTCTGTGAAATTTTGAACATTGACTACACACTTCCACTTCTTTTTTAATTTTGGTGGCAGAGGAATGTAAGAACCCGGTCTGAGCGGGTCGATTTTTGCTACTCGGATTGTGAGTTCGTAGGAGCGATTTATCACCCAACCACTCCCTCTTTTGGCGAATTCGTAGATGGAACGTTGGATTTTAGCATAAGCTGCATCCAGTAACTTGGGAATATCTAATGGATTATAGATTGGGGAGTAGCGGGACTGAAATCCAGTTGGTATTTCTTGGCCATTTCGAACGAAACTCACTCCTAATCCAATTTGAGCTCTGCAAGTCACCAATTGCCGGAGACATTCGTACAGTAGAGCTTCTATACCTCTTCGCATCAACATTAAACGGTACAACGGGTCTACAGCCTGCACAGCTTTCATGTACTTTCTGTGTTCCGAGTCCTTGCTCACAGAGGATGGGATCATCTGTACAGCCTAACACCCTCTCGAAGCAATTGCACTCGGGTGGGTAACTATCCTGTGTGTCTCAAGGTGTTGTATCAATCTTTCTCGGGTAGGATACGTTTGAGCGCAGTAAACGCAGGTAAAGTTTGTTTTTTCCATCGCTCCAACTGAATGATTCTGTTTAATAATATAAATACCATGAACAGTAATAATTTCAACGTCCTGGTCTCAGTTTAATAATATAAATAAAAGGAGGAAAATTTTTTTTTATTATTTTCCTAGAACAACTGGCTCTTTGTCAAGCCAACTGTCGAAGCGTTCGTCGTAGCCTTTCCACCTGACGAGGTAACGAGTTTTCCCTCCCACTTTTTTAGTCTTCAGAATCTCTTCGACTAAAAACAGATCTGGCATGTTAGTTTTCTGCAACTCTTGCTCGTAAAAAGTGCCTTCGATTTTACTACCCAGTTGGTCGACCAACCTGTAGCAAGTCGGTCGAGTTTTTCTGACTTCACTCACCTCGAACAGTTCGTTGGTAAGTTTTGCAAATATCCCTTGTCGAATACAGATTTTACCGTTGTCACTCTTACTAAATCCCCGACTTTGAAACTATTCTTCTTTTTGGAAGGGCTCTTTTTCAGCAATATGTTTCTGATATCCGGTTCATCGCGTTTAGTTACTTCGGATGGTTTCATTTTAATGGTAGAATGAACTCTGTCATTGTAATCTTTGACAGTTTTATCTATAATGTCTATCCACTTGTGGTTACCTCGCAGAGTGAACCGTTTCCACATTATACTTTTCAATGTGCGATTTAGGCGTGCTACTACGCTCGCCTTGAGTTCTGACTTGGTCGAATAGTGGTTTATTTTGTGGCGTTTCATTAGTGCTGCAAAATCTTTATTATAGTATTCCTTCCCTTGGTCGCTTTGTAGGCTTTTAAGTGGATTAGACATCGTGTTTAAAATCTCATTAAAAGCACCAGTGACATCCGCGGCGTTCTTCTATTTCACAGGGACGGCCCAAGCGTATTTAGAGAATACATCGATGGCAGTCAGCAAGTATTTGTAATTTTCGTTTTGTTCTGCGTAAGGTATCATCTCCACCAGGTCTGCTTGAAATAAATCACCTATCCCGTAGCTAATAACGTGCCTCCTCGGAAAGTGCCGCCTAGCTGGCTTGTGCAGCTCCTCCACTAAAGTTTCCATTTGAACTTTTTTTTTTAATTCCCATTCCCAACTTTACTTTGGTTTTCATAGCTGCGGCTATGGCAGCTGCTGCCAACTTCTCTTTCAGACCAGTTTTGCTAGATTTTGCTACTTTTACTGCATCGAAGGCCAACTTTCTATCAGCTTTGTGCCTTCGTTCCAAGTCTGGTTTGGCAGAGTATTCGATGTCGTGCTGTTTGCAGGCCTCATCCAGGGAATTGATGGCAGCGTCGCCTCTGTTCAGTCTCTTGTTCAGTTTTGTTCCCGGACCGCAATAGTTGTATCCCGGAACGTGAAGTTCCACCGGCAACTTGTCTATCGCGCTGTTGAACAATCCAGAGCCTCGGCTCTTCTGAAACTGTGCTTTCCTCGTGCAGCAGGCTCCACACTCGCCCTTCAGCAGTTGTCGATAATTCTTAGTCACAACGTGCCTAACATTTTTACTGGCTGTAACTCTTTTGCATTTGAGGCAGTACATCTATGTTTATTTATAAAATGAGAATGAAAAGGTATTTTAGATACTAGTTTTGTAGAGAATTTATCAAAATACAATTTTTTTCTTAAACCAGCTGAAAGATTAAAGTGTTAAACTATGACATAGTCGATGTCAATAAACGACCAACGACTGGTAATTTACTGAATTTTCCAGAGGACGTAAGGTGCATCATTTGCGGCCCTGCCGGTTTTGGAAAGACCAATTTAGTTATAAATTTCATTTGCAATCCAGGTTGGTTGAATTATGACAGCCTGCGTGTGTACTCCAAGTCATTATTTCAAAACAAATATTTTCATCTCAGGAGAGCTTTTGAGGAAATATGTCCGGGCGTAGCTACCTTTTGTTCCAACAACGAAGATATCCCACCACCAGAAGAACTGCCATGTGGCAAAACGGTAATTTTATTGGATGATTTCATGATTGAGAAACAAGACAGAATCGAACGCTACTTCGTCTACGGCAGGCACGCGGACGCCACAATCTTTTATTTATGTGAGACTTACAGCAGGATACCCAAAAGAGTTATTCGAGACAATTCCAACATTATAATTCTCTTCAGGCATGACGAAGCAAACCTCAAACACGTCTTCAATAACCACGTTAGTGGTGACATGATTTTCGACGATGTGTGGTGAGGTTTGGACTCTGTTCCATACGGATTCCTACTCATCGATAAAACTAAACCCTTGGATCGAAGGTATAGAAGAATGCTCGACTAACAACGACGTGTCTGCCGAAGGTTTTTCTTGACATTAACGTGCGTCTAGGTTGACATTAACGTTTGTTGACTTGAACATTGTTTTATAAAGTACTAAACCGTCATGTCTACTAAAACTAAAAATAAGAGAAGCAAACCCCAGAAAGAGGTCGATCAGTACGAGGCTCTAAAAAAGCGTCTGAAACAAAAATTTCAAAATATAAAACTGGAAAAGCAGACAGAATCTGAACATTTGCAAAAGACATTCAAACCAGTAGTTGACCCAATAGTAGACCAGACTAAAATGCAGATGCTACAGGGGAGCGAGGCTTCGGGAGCGAGACTTTCTCGTAATCAAACTGGCGGCATTATTCCTCTCCTACCCGCCCTGGCGGGGTTGAGCGCCATCAGTGGATTAGGAATCTCCCGAGTTGTCAACTCGGCCAGGAATAACGCTAGGCAGCTGCAAGAATTGAAACGGCATAACGCCGCCATGGAGGCGCTCGCCATATATAGAAAGAAGGGAGCCGGACTTAAAAAACTTAAAAAAAAGACGTCACAAAAAAGAAAAACTACCAAAAACCCTGGACGAGGTTTTTATGTCAAGCAGGTGTACCATTAAACAAGGCTCTGACTAACGTAGATTTAAACAGATATGCCGAAAAATTAGGCGTTTACCAATTACAGAGGGACGTTCAGCAAAGACCGCCTTCCTCAACGTCTGCGGCGGAATGGAGAGAGTAGCATAGTCAATTTACAGGACTCCTCAGCTCCAGGAAGCCACTGGGTGTGTTATTTCAGTCGAGGGCCCAGCTGCTGTTTTTATTTCGATTCTTTTGGTTTAAAAGCTCCTCTAGAGATCAAAAGATATCTCGGTGGTTACTTCCTATCCAACCACCGACGTATCCAAGATTCTAGAGAGGTATTATGTGGCCAGTATTGCTTGTACGTAATTCAACGTTTGTTACAGGGTGAAAACTTTTTTCAAAGTATCCATAACTTAAAGGAAAAAATATGAGCTTCATCGATAAATTTGGTAGCTCTGCAAAACGGATCAAAACGGCATCGCATAATGGAGATTTCTTGAGCGGACCAGACACTGATTTTAATGCCAGGCAGAAGAGAATTATTACCAACCTAGCCCCTCCTATTTCTGACTCAGACGCTGCTACCATCACATTCGTTAAAAACGCACTTGGTTTCTCCAAAACTGTAGAAGGCAATTTGAGTTAGCTGGAAACAGAATAGTTGATTTGGGGGCTCCCACCAGTCAAAACGAAGCAGTCACTCTAGGCTACCTGAAATCTGAAATAGGTTTGAGTAAAGATTTCGATGGAAATTTAAGCTTGGCTGATAAGACATTAGTAAATTTGGGTCAGCCATCCAGTGACAGCGATGCAGCGACCAAGAAATACATAGAGAGACAAGTAAATCGGATTAGGAGGGAATTACGAGTTCTCAGGCGCGTCTACTGTTTTCGTTCGAATTTAGAAACGAGAGATAATTTTAAATGGTTGTCAGAAAATGGCCAACAGTACATCACGGATTCCGAACTCGGTCGGATAACTAAAGTAATAGCCCTTGCCTCACGAATCAACATTCAATTCCAAGTTGGTTTGCAGGTCAGAGCTAATTCGTTTAAGACCATTCATAAAATTGCTGGTGAGGCAGCCACCGTGGTTAGCTTCGACAGGACGCCAATAGAACTGCAAATTGGGAACACGATTTTGGTCTCCAATTCAGAAGTCATTCCGACTGGGCACCATTTGTTAGAGGTACATTGCGAATTTGAAGGATAAGAGCATAAAAAACCAAAAATAAAATTAATACCTATTATTATTAAAGACCGCAAGTAACCAATATGAGTGACGATATTATTTTCACCCTGGGCCCTCACGCCACCGTTCAAGTCACTTCCTTCGGAGAAAATGCTGTCGTCAACTTCACGTCCAGTCCCAAATTGATTTGAAAGCTCACGAGTGGGAAGTCTTGTTAAAACATCACGGCAATTTAAATCAAGAAATTTTGAAACGTAGGGCCAACAAAGCTCATTTTGGTAGCGACGATGAAAATGCGGCCTTGGGTGCTATTGAACAGATTCAAAATGTGATTCAGTTGTTCCTAAGTCCATCAACGAAAGCTGTTTTAACCCATCATTTCAATACATTGCTGGTGAATGCTCTCGATTCTATGTTTCATGAAGTGCGTCTTGGAGAAAATAAAAGACAGGATAAAATTTAACGGCGACGCTACTCGATTCGTGTTCTACACTTTGGTTTGGAACATGATGCCAATAACCCAATGCGAAATGAATTTTGCGGAATGGAACTCGTTCCTCCAAAACATCCCGGAAATCATTGAAATTCTTAAGAATCCCTTGGACGAAATTCAACAACAGTAAGGCTGTGGCGCTTTGCTGCAGTCCGCAGATTAATAAAACCAAATTTTATTTTTAACACTTTACACCTGTACCCAAATCGGAACAAAAATTGGGAAATTTTAATTTTTGACATGGCAGATCGATAGGGGAGGTCTAAATTCCGAAGAATATTGATTTTGGTGGAATTCTGACCATATTCTGATCACATACAAAGTATCTGTACGTGTAATTCAATGTAATGATGTTGCAGGTTTGCTGTAAAATAATGTTGTTGCAGGTGCTGGTTAATTTTTCAAAGTGCTTTAATTAGGTCAAGGTCATTCGTGATAATGCGTATAAAATCAACTGCCGAACCGCACGATGGATTCGGCAGTTGGTTTTATATGTGGGGGGCGATTTCTCACCCCCACATTGTTTCCTAAACCAAACAATGTCGGCTGCATGCTTAGCCACTAGTTACGAAGCCTCCTCTAACACTAAAAAACACGTGTCAGGTTGGCTGCCAACCTGACAAAACGCGGTTCCTGGGCAAGTGTTTCCACCACATTCGTATCGGTTGGCCTTTGGCCCGATCATTCGAATTTTGTCATCGGCTAGAATAACGCAGCAGTTTCGAAGTCTTAGACCAATTCACCTTTACGCATGTGTTTATCTACAAATCTGAACTGGTGTCGAACTAAAAAAGGCTTTGACCTCTAGCAAGTAAAAGCTTTCTTAATTCGACCCAGTTCCGAAATTGTAGATTATGGAAAACGCTTAATAAAACTACGACATAATTTTTCGAGGGGGGCGGGAGGAGACGACCAAAATATCACTATACACTATTATTTGACGTCAACATATTAATTTGACATCAACATTTTTGCATTAACATTTGAATGAAGTGCTGATGAGCTTTACATTTAGACGACATGCACCTCTCCCCTAACTTTTTACGTTAAAACTTAGAGCCGAGGAGCTGACATGCGCACCTCTCTCATTAACATTTGAACGAGGAGTTCACGAGCTTTACATTTAGACGACATGCACCTCTCTACCACTGAACGAGAATCTGACAGTACCAAAACGTCAATTTTACACCTCGAATAGGAAATTTACCTTTCGGATGAGGCCCTCAGAAAGATTTCGTTAGCGGAAATATCCGCGAAATGTATACCTGTCTTGAAAGCAGTTCCCAATTTCGTTTCCAAAATCAGCACCAGTGCGATAGGATCCCGTACTAAATCAGATAGGATCCCATACTAAAACACCACCGTGGTGGTGCTTTTTCGGGGTAACCGCTCCGAAATTTGACTTAGCGTCATAAGGCTACTAGTTGACAACTGCGGGAGCTTTTAAAATCTATTTTAAAGGAAAATACACAATTCTAAACGAATCGTGCGAATCGTGTATTAAAAATTAAAAACTTAAGTATACAAGGGCCGGGCTGTGTGATTTTTGACATAGCATCATCACTTGCTTCGTTCTGCATAAAAGTGAAAGCCAAATACCTTGACCTTTCCGAGACTGCCATAAAAACTCCTGTCCCATTTCCATCGACCTACCTATGCGAGACTGGCTTGTCAGCCGTGAGTGTCATTAAGACAAAATATAGAAATAAACTGAATAGTTGCTCTCCACTACGTGTTGCATTATCCTCCATCGAGCCACGGATTGACAATCTATCAAAAAATAAACAGGCTCACTTGTCCGATCGCATTAGCTGTGCATGTTTAAAATAAGTAAAAAACATTTTATTAACAAACTAATTAACACTGGCGATAGCCAGTGTTAGTAAGGGTCAGCCTAGGGTCTCTGTGTTAAACTATCAACTTTGAGAGCTTGTAACGCCGTCAAAAGTGAACATTTTAAAACCAAATTTGGAATCCAGCCTCGACTAGTCAAGGCCTCTCTACAGTCCAAAAATTGTGAAATTCGGTCCAGCCAAATCCGAGATCCAGATAGGGGCCAAATAGACAACTTCTTGTTCTGCTTCTTGTTGTTGTTGTTGTTCTGGGGATACTTTTGTCTGTCCTCTCTACAGGTCAAACAACAACATCAAAAATCATGGGAATAGGCTCAAATCATAGCTTCCTATGTGAACATGTGCCTTTTCAAGGTTATTTTAGTTTAACTGAAGTAGTTATTTAGAAAAAAACCATCACGACCTAACTGAAACAATGCTTTTTTGCTGATTAAAAAACAAATTCTCCCTACTGTAACGAAACTCTCCCAACGTACAATAGGGAGCGTTTACAAATTACGTAACGCCTGGAGGAGGAGTTCAGCAAATGTGTTACCATCTGTTACGATGGGGGAGGGTGAGTTTGATGAAGTTATAAGTAACACACTAATTGTTTGCTACATTTTTATCTACATTCTTTTAGGTAAACTATTTTTCTTACATCTGTTTAACGACTTAATTTTTTTTTTACAAATATCTCGTCATTACACCCCTAGGTATTATGACTGGTCATAAAAACGAATTCAAAAAAAAAACCTATACAACTGGAGGGCGGTGGGATGGGGGGGGGGAGAAGAGGGTTTCATTTTCAGGTGGAAAGAGTCAAGCGAAATGACCAACTGGTGTTACAATGGGAACGGGGGACTAAATTGCTAAAAAAAAAGTGTTCCGTAATTTGTGAACGCTCCCTTATGTCGGTGTAGATAACATTCCTGCTGGATTCCTGAATACTGTTTGGTACACTCACAATCCTACTTGTTAAATGTTAACGCATATTCGTACTAAGGTAGCGTTCTATGCAGGAGCAATTCCTAACGTTCCGCTTAGGAATGGTGCCTCTCATTCAGTGTAGATACGAATCCTACACCATAGCATGTATAATTGGTTCCATTGTTCGGTGTAGATAGGTGTCCTATCTCCGGATGAATATACTCTTTCTTACTTGCATCTGGCACTGGGAAAATTCCTATTTCTTTCAGATTTTGCACATAGACGAGCAAGCTATTAGGCGTTGTTCTTTTTTTTTAGGGAGCACGAACCCATACTGGGTTGTCAGCTCTTAGTTGATACTAATAGCCAGCGTTAATATTAAACATGGAACTGGACAGATGGAGTCCTCACTCTTCACGTGTACTGCAGTATTTTTTTTTGTTCCTATCTATTTTTTTCCAAGTAAGGAAGTATTTGACGGAACAGGTAATTTTTTTTGTGTGTGTGGGTTGGGGGGGAGGCAGAGTGAATTGTTCTTGCCTACTTTTTTTCCCAAATATGGCAACAGATGAGAAGTAGGGTTTTTTCTTCTTTTTTTTATCGGGGGGGTGGGGAGAGGAATTATTCTGCTCCAACTATT
>JAHWFP010180522.1:0-54603 GCA_023313725.1 Lithobius niger | reverse complement strand
CCCCCCCCCCCCCCCCCCCCCCCCCCCCCCCCCCCCCCGGGGAAGCTTGCACTGCTCCTATTTTTTGTCCGTATAAGGAAACAGATGACAAAATGCACTACCCCGTTTTTTTTTGGGGGGGATGGGGTAGGGTTGCTCGCTACTATTTTTTTTCCAATTAAATGTTCCGAGCAGGAAAGACGTCTCACATTCAGTGCAGATTCGGACCATACACCGTAGCGTGCATAATAACCCCACTGTTAAGTGTAGATGGATCCTCCTATCTCCAGATGTATTTACTGCCACTGGGAAATTCCGATTTCTTTTGGATTTTGCACATGACGAAGTAGCTATTAGTTGATATCAAATGAAACAATGAATGCACCATAGTCGCAGTTACACTGTAATGGCAGCCATCTTGAAGTCAGGGCCATTTTGAAATTATGCTTGTTATCGTTCCATTTCCTTCAAATTTAGAACAGAGACGAAATAGTTGATACCAGGTGAAACAGTGAATATGCCATCGTTCGTAGTAATATCCAATGGCCATCGTCTTGATATCAGGGATCCATTTTGAAATTATGCGTATTGTCCCATTCCCTTCAAATTGAGGACGGAGATGATACAGTTGATACCACGTGAAACAGTGAACGTGCCATCGTTACTAGTAATCTCTAATGGCCACCATCTTGAAATTTGGTGGCCATTTTTAAATGATGCTTTGTATCGTCCAATTTCCTTCAAATTTAGAATGAAGACGATATTAAGAGTTGAAACAATGAATGTCCAATCGTCATTATTAATCTGTAATCAACGCCATCTTGTAATGAGTCAGCCAATTTGAAAACATGCTTATTATGGCCTGAATTCCTTCAATAAAAAATTAATAACGTGAAAGAAAAATTAAAAAGGAAGTTGTACTCAAACTCTAAAGTGGGTGTATAGTGCCTTCTTCTCGGTGCAGGCAGTAGCTTACCGTCAGCTGCACTGTTTTATAGTTTAGGTACAATTCTAAAAGTAACAGGTATTAATAAACAAAAAACGGAACGTTAAATGTTAAGAGTAAGGGTCTAAAAGTAAAAACCTAGAAGGATCACGGACAAGCTTTGACAGTCAGGGTCTAGGTATAAAATTGTGTCAGTAAGAGGCTGGTAAGCATTAGACCCTTACTACCCGGTGGCCAGCTATCGTTCTTAAGAATAGGAAAGCAGTAAATATATTTTGACGAAAAACTGTAAATCTTCCTATAAAGACTCATCCAGTGGTAGTTTGGTGTACTTTTCCTGCTTTGCTTTATGTTGAAAAGTTAATTTTTCGGTTTGGTAACATGACAGAATATACACAGAAAGAGGATTATTGGTTGTCATCAGTTACCATAAAATCTATGAAATCAGTATAAAGGTAGCTTTAAGAAAGTTCTTTAATAAAGATATTTCAAGCACTAAAATCTGCTAAATACGTACGTACACATTTGCCGTCCGAATAGGCTAGAATTAAATTTGCAAAGTTGGATTTACAAAATTGGCTTGATAAATCATTAAGCAAGTCCAGTGTTAGTGGAGATGCGTTTCCTGATTTGCTTTAGTTCGAAAATTTTTTTTTCGATTTAGTAACATGACAGCATATTCGCAGCAGAGAGCATTATTGGTTATCCTCTACCATAATGTACGAAAGATAATCAAAAATTCTAAGAGTTCTTAAAGTTCCTTAACGATACTTAAAGAAAACCTGCTACAACCGTTCATACACATGTTATGTCCGAATAGACTAGAAATATAAGCTAGCCACCGGTTAGTAAGGGTCTAATGCTTACCAGCCTCTTACTGACACAATTTTACACCTAGACCCTGACTGTCAAAGCTTGTCCGTGATCCTTCTAGGTTTTGACTTTTAGACCCTTACTCTAAACATTTAACGTTCCGTTTTTTGTTTATTACATTAAAATGCTTGCCATGTTTTAACCTTAATGATTTGATAAATAAATGCAAAACCGTGGCCGCAGGGGGGGGGGGGGGAAACATCGATTTCGCTATATAAATTTTTGTTAAAAAAAGAAATTTTTCGCCCCCCCCCCCCTACCGGTTCACGTTATCCACCAAGGTGCCGGTCCCTAGCACCACGAAAAAAACATTATCGATCTGCCACTGGAGAAACTTTGAGGACCGCTGCGCTAGATAGCTAGGAACACTCAAGCTAACTCTAACGTGGATAATACAATTCTGACAATTAGGAGTAAATATTTGTTATTGGTTTTCTTGACACATCGATTATTTTTATGCCAAGTAAGTCCGTAAACTTCATAAACCTTATACTCTCAAAACATGTCTTGTTAAATTTTCTTCTTAGAGAAGGTCAGTGACGAAATCGCACTAATGTTGTTGAACTATGGTGTTAGAGTTCTTCCCACTCCAATTTTTGAACTGATTTTGAACCGATTTTTGAACTCTAATATTATGCAACTGAGTTTACAAACACTTCAGCCAGTATTCCCTGCCCACTACGAGAATAGTTTCTTCACGAGATTTTACAGTCTTCTGTCACGTCATTCCCTCTTCCAGTCTGCAAATTTCTCCACTCAGTCAAAACGGAATTGGTTTGTTTTCTGTTTTTTATGTGACTTGAATAATGAAGTCAAATTTTACATAACTGGATATTCTGCGAACTGTGTTTTTATTCATCTTGTGTGCTGACCATCAGTACGAGTAGATACAAGCATACCGTCGTGCACCATGGCACCAGCACAAACTTTTGTATTCCAGTCACGTATATGGTGTCAATATGGAATATTCTGTGTTTATTTATTGGGGGAAGGAGGGGGGGCTTACTACTATAAAAAAAGAGGATGAAATCAGTTCCAAGTTCATAAAAATGGATGTGCGATTGAAACATCCTTCTATCTGTTTGTTAATAGGACCTAGTTCTTCAAGAAAAACACTTAGGATAAAAAATTCAATCGAAAATTCACAGAATATTAGAGTACCTCCACCCAAAAGCATTGGTTTTTGTTATGCTAAGGAAAACGGATATACGAAAAGTTAAAACGAACTTCCCCAGTTCGCATTATGTTTCATTTTGGACTAAACGAATATTTGTACAATTCAATACAACCTAATACTTTATTATTGGTAGATGATTTATTACAAAGTACATCTCGAGATTTATTATTGGAAATAGTACATAGAGGCTCGCATCACAGGGGTATAAGCATGGTATTATTGCATAATTTATACGATAAACAATTAAAAGCTCTGTCTCTAGGTGCATTATTTAAAACTAGCGGAGTCGCTCGCTTCGCTCGCTCATTATGCGTCGTCTCGCTGCGCTCAAGGAGCTTTCATGCTGCAACTCTTATGCTGCTGGCAGACAGTCTACATCGTAAGGCTTGAGTTCATGAACAAATGTACTAAACCAACCCCCTTCTGCCGTGCGCCTAAACTGCAAATGAGCCAGAAGGCGAGACACGCGGCAATTTCTCCCCCAGTCGGCCTTGGCTTGAAGAAGCCTTATCCGTCCGGGCTGCAAGGCCGTTTCAACGCTGTAGCAGGCGAGTTGCTGCTTGCTTCAACTAAACATGCTTGGTAATTTTATCATGCATACTCGTTTGTGCCGCTCCTGGCACACATTATTTTGTTATTCAAATACATTTTGTAGACTTTACATTGGTTTCCTTGTTTCACAAATTTTAAGAATTTTTACTTAAAATCCATCTCCCCGCTACGTGTGATGCTTTGAAAGAGCAACCACATGTCGCCTATAATTTTTTACTAATATAAAAGATTTCGTGTAAGGCGAAATCGTACCTAGAAACTGTTCGTGTTTACCAAAATTAGGCTGGACTATTGCTGAGTAGAGCGCCAGCTAATAATACACTATTGATCGAATGTCGATGTTTTACAAATGCAAACGTGGAAATATTTCTGACACCCTTTTCTGTTATCAACATACTTTGTTTAAATAGGCCTAATTTAGCTTTAATCTTTTCGTAATTTCATTTAAATTTAAGGCTAAATGGGTAGTTTTTATTTGATATATCCAAAATGCAACTCCAACAGTCATCCCATCAGCGAGCTGCATGTGCCTCATTCTTGAATGACGGCTGTTAGCATTGCCAGCCGTATTCCTACTGACAACACTACTGGACTACGTGCCTCCGACGTGGCGCAACAATTTTGGACCATCCGCACTGCAGGAAGAGGTGATATTCCGAAACTAACAATCAACTTCCAAAAATTCGTTTCAACAATGGTCCAAAGGGGTTTTTTCGAGGGCAAAACTTTTACCTAGAATTACGAAAATACGCCTAAACGATATCCAGAGTATTTTCCAGTCTTTTGAGACCTTTCTCACATTTCTAACCTTCCTACTTCCGGAGGAGAAGACGTACATATAAACAAACCGACCGACCGTAAGTTTTTAATGGTTACTAGCGGAGTCGCTCGCTTCGCTCGCTCATTCCGCGTCGTCTCGCTGCGCTCGAGGAGCTTTCATGCTGGAACTCTTATGCTGCTGACAGACATTCCACATCTAAAACGATCAAGCAAATGAGTGCAGTGCGCGTATTTCGTAAGGCTTCAGTTCAAAACAAAAAACGGCTTCGCCGTTTAGAAAACCATCACCCTGCTGCAGTGCACCTAAACTGCCAAGGAGCCAGGAGGCAAGACACGCGATTTCTATACCCTAGTTGGCCTTAGCTTAAATAATACGCTCGAGGAGCTGTCATGCTCCAGCTCTTAACTGCTGACAGACTTCCACATCTAAAACAATTAAGCAAATGATGAGAATGTAGGACGCCTTTTTCTTAACGCTTCAGCTCATAAACGAACGATATGGTAACCATACACAACTCCAACGGTCTGGCCACCCAATAGCTACATGCGCCTCTTGTTCAGAATGTTAGCCCTAATACCACTGACAACAAAAGCCTCGTTAAAAGCATTGTCTTTCTAGCACATGCATGAAATGGCCTTGAGCCAGGAGATGAGACAAGCAATTTGTAGCCCAGTTGGCCTTGGCTTGAAGAAGCCATTCCCTTTCTGGCATGGATTAAGCTATCATTGAGCCAGGAGGCGAGGCATGCAATTTGGACCCAGTCGGCCTTGGATTGAAAAATCCATCTCCTTTTTGACATGCACCTAAGCTGACACTGAGCCAGGAGGCGAGACACTCGATTTCTTCACAGTCGGCCTTGGCTTGAAGAAGCTTTATCCATCGGCGCTGTAAGGCCGTTTCAAATCTGTAGCACGCGAGTTGCTGCATGCTTGAACTAAACATGCTTGGTAATTTTATCATGCATATTGCGTACTTCTTTGTGCCGCTCTTGGTTTTTTATTCCAATAAATTTTGCAGACTTTACATGGGTTTCCTTGTTTCACAAATTTTAGGAATTTTTGCTTAAAAGCCATCTCTTTCCCGGCTACGTGTGATGCTTTGAAACAGCAACCACATGTCGCCCATAATTTCTGACTAATAGAAAAGAATTCGTGCAAGGCGAAATCGTACATAGAAACTATTCGTGTTTACCACAATTAGGCTGGACTATTGCTGAGTCGAGCACCAGCTAATAGCACACTGTTGATCGAATGTCGGTTAACAAATGCAAAAGTTGAAATATTTTTGACACCCTTTTCTGTTATCAATATATTTTGTTTAAATATGCCTAATTTCGCATTAATCTTTTCGTAGATTTACTTATTTTCATTTAAATTTAAGGCTAAACAGGTAGTTTGTATTTGAAATATCCAAAATGCAACTCCAACAGTCGTTCCATCAGGGCGCTGCACGTGCCTCATTGTTGAATGTCGGCTGTTAGCATTGCTAGCCGTAATCCTACCGACAACACTACTGGATCACGCGCCTCCTACATGGCGCAACAATTGTGGACCATCAGCACAGCAGGAAGAGGTGATATTCCGAAACTAACAATCAACTTCGAAAAAATCGACTCAACAATGGTCCAAAGGGGTTTTTTCGCTTTTTTGGAGGGGAAAAATTTTACCTAGAACTACGAAAATATGCCTACGCGAAATCCGGAGTAATTTCCTGTCTTTTGACACCTTTCTCATATTTTTAGCCTTCCTACTTCAAGAGGAGAAGAGGTACATATATACCTATATATATATATATACCGACCGTAAGTTTTTAATGATTAAGATGATTAATGGAAACTGCACGAGATTATAAACAATAACAATTTTTAGGCGAACAATTATCAATTGGCGAGAAAAATTTAGTGAAGGTTTATAAGTCTGCTACGGTCGAGCCGTATACTTACTTATTTCTGGACTTAAGACTGGAAACACCTAATATTTTAAGAATTGGATCCAACATTTTCCAAGACCGATCCATACTATTCGTAGAAAATGAAAAATTATACAGTTAAGGACTTTTTACCAGTCCTGCATCTACTGACCAGTAAAAGAGTTAAAAAAGACGTCAAGTATGCTTTGTTGAATTGACCAGAGCTAGTTGACATTTTATCCCAAGCAGCTCTTAATACTTTAAAGGGCCGTGTAAAAATGAG
The DNA here is from genome assembly GCA_023313725.1 of Lithobius niger. NCBI lineage: Eukaryota > Metazoa > Arthropoda > Chilopoda > Lithobiomorpha > Lithobiidae > Lithobius > Lithobius niger. Next base: position 48,104 of record JAHWFP010180522.1, on the reverse strand, counting down.
TGCTGGCCAGAAGGCTAAACTGCATCTTTACAAGCATGAACTGAAATATTTAGCTGCATGAAATAATAATAGAAAGGCCAAACAAATAGTTATACAGAAGGGTGGCCTTCCATTCTGAGGTGCATTAATACCGCCCATTATAGGTGCAGCAACAGGATTGCTGGGTAGCTAAGGAAACCAAAGATGTTTAAATAATGTATCTTTCATCCAAACCACCAACTACGTGCGACAAGTCACCTTACGTAGTCCCCCTAAGTACATGGAACAGGAAATGAGCGAATTAATGCAAAATGATACATTGGACAATGATAGCAAAATGAAGTTGTATAACCAATTGCTCAATCGATACCTACATTATGATGCCGAATGGGTAGGTGAACCGGTGAAAGTTGAAATTAAAACTCCGACCCGCCGCACACCAGCCCAGGGACCAGGAGGTGCTGGGGTGCCAGGGGTGCCTGCCCCTCCTATCCCCACACCAAGAAGACCGGGGGCCCCCTCCCACCCCCTCACCAAGAACACCGAGGGTGATATCTGTCCCTCCCACCTCCGCACCAAGAGCAACACTGCAACTCACTGCTGCTGCAGCACCTATTCACGATACACAACCCAATCCGATAGAAGAAATAGTGACAGGTTTCATACCTATATATAAAAAAACGTGTTGCGAGAATTTTACGTAGCGATAGAGATCAGAGGGACTCAGAAGGTCGTTTGATACATATGCAAAACATCATAGAAGATAGTTACGCAGGCAAATTCGTGCATGGAGCTCTGACGGATGGTAAACATCATCATACCAACATGAAGAAGGGACCCGGTTGACCTTTATTTCAAAAGTAGTAAAAATACATTCGGGTCGTCGTTCTTTACAACCTGGACACACCGTCCAAAAACGTAAGGAGGTCTTGCAACAACGCCAAGAAAATGTAAAAAATAAATAAACGATATAATAATCGACTACGTCATTAATTGCTGAAAACTTCGCCGAAATAAGAGTGAGAAAAAGAAAAAGAACAAGACCAAGACGTATCACTCGAAACTGTGGAATGACGACTTTTACTGAAAAACAGTTACAAGAATTATATTTTGACTCGGTTTCACCTGGTGGGTTAGACGGAGTACACAAATTGTACAGGGAAGCTAAAAGAAGGGGATTAAAAGTAACATTAAAACAATTTAACGATTTTTTATCATCGCAAGAAACCTACAGTTTGTTCAAACCTGTCATTCAACGATTTAAACGGAATCCTATAATAGTTAAAAGAATCAACAAAATATAGAGCATAGATTTGATGGATGTCCATTCTTTAGCTAGATTTAACGATGAAATAAATATTTTGCAAGTAGCTAAAGATAATTTTACTAAGAGTTCATTTTAAACCAGTGAAGAAAAAAGTTGCTGTTACGATCGGTAAAGCGTTCGCATCTATTTTTAAAGAAAACCACCAGAATTTATTTTTTTCGAATATGGGACTCGAATTCACCTTTAACCTGCCAAGAACATTTAAAAAAAGTACAACGTAAAGCATTTTACTACCAAAAACACTGAGACAACGGGAGCTATTTCTAAAAGATTGTTTTAGAACACTGAGACAAAGGCTTCACAGGTTCCTATATTCTCACAATACTAATCGTTACATAGATGTACTTCCAGACATTATCAATGCCTACGAATCTTTGTATCATCGATCTATTAAAATGCGACATAGATGTCACCAAAAAAATGAAAAATTGATTTAACAAAATTTGTACGGAAAAGGATTAAAATAGATGATTTGGTTAAATTATCCAAACTTACAGGTATTTTTGAAAAGAGTTATCGTCTTTTTAGGTACTTTTTATAAACAAGAATTGCAAAAAGTAATTAGCAAGCCTGATAGGCTATATAAAGTTGAAAAGTTTCTGAAGCAACTCAAACGGGGAAAAATAGAATATCTCGTTAAATAGGAAGGATACCCAAAGAGTCAAGCCAGTTGGATCAGTGACGTAGTAGATTTGTCAACATGAGTGATAAAATCTGATTAACGTAGCTTTCGAATAGTAGCATGGACATATTCCCAAATAGTACTTAAACAAATTACAACTGAATTGTCGGAACCGTCAAATTTACACAAGAATTATGAGGTATGCCTGCCCCAGATAACCTTCCCTAACAACTTTAGTCAAGACGCGTTATTTATATCACCGGAGGGCAGGGAAGAAGATCAACTGCTTTTACAATTTTATAAAATTAACACAAATAAAAGTATTACAGAAGTGCAGAATAGCAAACGCGAATTGTCAGCTATGGAAATGTGAAAAAGGTACGATAGTTTAAAACAATTGGTAGATACAATATTATTAACAAGGAGCTAAAGAATTTAAATCCAAATTGGCAGCGGATGATCCTTTCAAAGGTAGTGCTGACTTGCTCGCTATACTGTACAATACAACGTACCAAAAATACAGTCGCTAACGACGTTACTCATCGATATTACATACGACTGGTTGTAAACCAGAGATTGGTACAGAGATTAGGTTTCAAATCGGAACAATTTCCGTGGAAAGCTAATATAATCGAACATACATCATTACAATGCCGGTTAAAGAGATTACCAGCAATTCTACACAGACGTTGTACATGTACAGCGACAATTTAGATCCGTTGGTAGGTGACAGCAGATCGCAACTATTACATATAGTATACGTGATGAATGATGCTGGTGACCAAACGAACGTTTTTTAGAATACATTATGTACCTTTATTATGCCACTCTTTTCAATACGTAGAAATAGACACACATTATGACGATGGCAGTCGTGTACCATTTGGTTCATACTCGCACGTTGTAGCTATCTTACATTTTCTTCCGAAACAATTATTTAAAAAAAATGTGAACCATGGTTCCAAAAATAGCGCCATACGATCATTTAAGCTAACAAGTTTCATGATGAAGTATTGTTGCAAATGGTTTAACCGTTATGTGGAACATAGTGGTGGGGGGGGGGGGGGAATCCTCATATTCTATGGGAGAAGAGTTTAGTAAGGCCATGGTGGGTTAGGAAATTTTTTTCTGCGGTGAGTCGCGTAGCCATGCCATTTTTTCGTATGGCAGTTCCCTATATTTAAAAATTTGGAAAATATTTAGGACGCAAAACTGTGTCTATGGGTGGGAATATTCTAGGTGACTTCCTAGCCGGCCAGACCATAAAAGAATCCACTAAAGAGAGAGTTAAAGAAGCTGGTCACGACATTTTGATCGATATTCAGGATAAAATACAGCAAACTGGAAGCGGACGTATAAAAAAGAGAAAGTTTAAAACTAATAGAGGTGGACGTATAAAAAAGAGAAAATCTAAAACTAAAAAAAGATAAATAAAAGGCGAAAAATTGAAAAAAAAACTATTTTAGACTAGTATAAATCGACCCGAGTACGTCTAAAACAACATAATGCTGAATCGACACAGTCCCATCATGGTATTTTTACATCCGCAAAGTTGTGAATGTCTTATAACCTTTAAATTTATTATCGGCCCCGCCTACACAAATCAGTATCGAACAGAAAAGATACGCGGAATTCCGACCTATAGCGATATTGTCAGCCAATGGAGTTATCGATTTCATAATTCCAGGATCAGTAGATGAATATATTAATCTGGCTAATACTCTGGTGTAGTTGATGAAAGTTAAAGTTAAAGAAAATTCAAATACTAACCTAACGGATGACAAGTCTTCGCATGTGACACCAAACAGACGTTTATTAAACCCCCTTTTTACTCAAGTGGACTTGACTATGACTGGAAAACTAACCTCCAGTAGCACATGTTAATACGGTTATAAAAGTTACATTCAAACTTTATTCAATGATGGTTCCGATGCAAAAAACACGCAACTGACTACTGCTCTGTGGGTAGACACCAGTGATAGATCAGGGGCTATCAAAGGCAGTCGTGAAGTCGAATTAATGGGTCAACTTCATTATGACATTGCTTTGCAAGACAAACTTGTACTGAATAATGTAGATATAAAATTGTGTTTCATTCAAATCAATCCAAAATTTAATTTGTATGTAATGCAAGTGGGAATCGCTGCTGGTGTGACATCGCCTGTGTTCGAATTTGTGGATATGACCCTGTTTGTAGAGAACGTAAATCCTGCATCTAATATCTGGTTTGCCCACGCATGCACTGGTACAGCTAAGTATCATTTTAAAAAGACAGATGTAAAGGTCCACACCATCATCAACACACCGATCTAATTAGTGATAGTTTTTCCACAGAAGCATTGAAACATTTGTAAAATATTGTATCCTGTATATAAATAAAAATTAAATGTAATTGTATTAATTTTCATGTGTTTGTTGTTTATTACATAGTATTTAGCATCAAAATGTTATTCCATTCAGTATATTCATACATAGTTGAAATGAGTTAAACATAACCCACGCACTACAAAAATTAAAAATGATGTTTCAAGAGGTGAGATTCAAACTCCTGCCCTCATTTGAGGATTAGATCATTTGAGGATCAGAACTTGTATCTGATGCCTTAGATCACTCGGCCACTCTGACACAACCTACAAAATGTTTAAAACTGAAAGATAACCATAAAGGAATAACGTTACTTCCTTTGACCTCGCGTAACGGGACTGGAATACTTAAGTCCCTAAGGAATAACGTTAATTTTTTTGGTGACCTTGACCTTCGACCTCGCGTACATGACTGGAATATGCAAGTTGGTGCTGGTGCCGTGGCGCACAATGGTATTTTTGTTACTACTAGTATGAATAACAATGTTAAACTCAATTGGTATAAAGTGAATAAAAGTAGCATAAAATAAGAAAAAAGAACAATGCAGAGTGTTTGCTTTGTTTAGCTTATAGTTATTAAGTTTATACAATTGTAATCACATTTTTGGATTATTACGGTGCTTGAGAATAAAGTTTCCGAGATAAATGCACTACAATCAATCTTTATTCAGGTATTCTTTAACATACATTTACAACAGAGATTAGCATATAGGAGTTAAAGTGAATCACAAGACCTTATAATCATTAAGTTTATATTAAGTTTATGTAATTTTTAAAACATTTCATTATTACGGTGCATGATGATAAAGAATATTTATAACGTTTAAACGAAGGCAAACCTCATGACAGGTTACAATGTTGCAGAGAAAAATGAATTACAATTCTAATGTTTTAAGGAATATTTTACTAACAGCTTTACGATTATAAATTTACACACATAGGCGACCTGAACGAAAAAACTTGTAAACCCAAAGGTTTTGTAACTGTAATTTTTATTCTCAATTATGGTGAGTGCATGATGATGAAGGATATTGTAATATTTCATCAACAGATAAAGCTTAGACTGATTAAAAAGTACGCAAGAAAAATGCATTACAATCGCACTTTGCTAAGAATTTTTCTAAAACATCTTTACAACACATATTTACAACCAAATGGTAAAGTGAATGAAAAGAGATAATCTTTAAGTTAATCTAATTGTAATCACATTTTGGGATTATTACAGCAAATGATGGTGACGAAAGTTTCACCTTTTCAACATCTAGCAAACATTACAACAGATTAAAATATTTCTGAGAAAAATTTAACACATTCATAAATTATTAAGGTATATTTCTATAAACTACAGATTTACACACAAGCGGCAAAATGAGTAAAAGAGTTCATCATCACTAAGTGTATCTAACTGTAATCATATTTTGTATTAATTATGCATTAGGCATGATGATGAAGAAAATTGTAATTCTTTATCAACAGACAAACCTTGTGATATTTTAAAAAGTTTGTCAGAAAAATGAGTTACCATTTGCGTTTATTATGGAATACTTTTATGAATACATGTACAAGAGATAGATTCAAGCGGTAAGAATAATGAAAAGAGCATCAAGTTTATCTAATTTAATCACATTTGGTGATACTACAGTGCACGATGAAGAAGAAAATTTGTAATTTTTTAGTAATAGGCAAACCTTACAACAGACTAAAACGTTACCGAGAGTATATGTAATACAATCTTCGTTGATTAAGGCATAGACAACAGATTTACACCAAAGATATAAAAGGAACCAAAGAGCTTGGAATTTAATTTTAATGAAATTTTAATGAATTATCACGTGTGCTGCATGATGATCAATAAAAATGTAATTATTCATCAACAGACAAACCTTCTGATAGTTAAAATGTTTTGTATGAAAAATGTGTTACTGTTTTAATTTCTTAAGGAATATTTGTGTGATGTTGTTAAGAGCTTCACAATAGATTTACATTCAAGAGGTAAAGTGAATGAAAGAGCTTGTAAACATTAGGTTTATCTAACTGTAATCACATTTGGGAATTACTACAATGCATGGTGATTAAAAAAATGTGTTTTTTTTTACAGTGCCGGATAAATAACAGGGCATACCTCTGATTTGGAAAATACCAGACTGATGTTTCAAAAAAAACATTACCGACCTAGAATTAATTTAGAAACTATTTACATCCTTATCCAGCACCCGCCAGTCTATAATAACCTTACACCAGAAAATAAACAAAGTTCAGGTTATATACCCCATTTTTAACAAATTGGAAATTACAAATGTTTCCCACCAGGGTCTAACATGTGTATAACTGCACGCAAAACCAGTCCCAGCACCAGTCCCAGTTTTGCAGGGAGCTCATTCTGGGTCTCATTCTGCTATGACTTGCGTTCAAATTGTATTTAAAAAAAAAATTTTAAGCTTGTTCTTTAAATTGTAGCTATGTCATAAAAACCCAATTTTATGTATTGAGTTTTAACCCTTTGCTAAAAACAACTTGATTGAACTTGTTGTTCTATGTGCACATTGACGGTGTTTTATTACTTCAGTAACCGTGTTATGGCATATACCTTTTTTCACCTGCCAAATATGTCAGAAATACACAATGCAGTCCATTTATCATTCTTCCCCAGAACTCGATCATTGCTTACCTAATGCAGTATGAAAGATTGAGCTTTTATCAGATATATGCTTCAGGTGCAGAACTCATTTTTCCCTCTCAATTCGTGGGATGATAAAAGGCTAACAATATACAGTCCTTATTAAATTGCATAATAAAACTTGTAGTTTTTTAACAATTCATATTTTCCACTAGTGTGTGGATTCTATTGAAGAATGAATATTGGCAGGTTATCACACTCAAATTTTATAATTATTACAACTATTACACAAATTAGCCATCTGCCTAGAGTAAGAATAGAGATTTTAATATAGCACACTTAGCGCAAGTCAGGGCAGCTTCCATTAGTCTTTTCTCGATTAGTAACGAAGCATTACTTCGCCAAACCAAAGTTTAGTGATAAAAAACCTTCCTGAAAGGTGCTGGAGAACCACAAGTACATAAAAATGCGAGATTGCTTTAATTTTCGGGAATTTATTTTTCTCTTTGGTCACAATAAAATTCAGTTAAAAAACACTTAAAAACACATGATTCCTCCATATTGGATTGCAAAAAAAAAAAAAAATATCTACTGAAAGTAGAGAACCATACACCGGGAGACGGGTGTAAAAACACGAAATTACAGTTATTCGTGTTTAAGCATATTTTTGTTAGTCTTGGTTCATTTTTTGACTTCCATCAAAATGAAATTCCACCTCCAAAGGTTCATGCTAACACTTTTTTTAAGATTTATTGGGTAACTACTAATTCTTCCATTCCCTGCTGCACCACATGTGCCGTAATCGTTTGTCGCCCACAATTATTGAGAAGAGCGTATTCGATCTAAACGTGGCCTGAAACTGTTGTTTATATAAGAAGCAAAGTCTTCTCGATGAAACAACGTGAAAACGTCTCGTGGTATCACGTTCCCAAAGACTAGTAAGTAGCCATGTAAAGGGCAAGTAAAGTACATGGGGATATGGTCGCGCTAAATAGATTGATAGAAAAATCAAGACAGGTGACGAAAACATAAACGTATTACTAGATGGCCCAAAATTATTGGCACTCATTGCTGAACAAGTATAAATGAGCAGTAAACACTTCAATGCAGAAGAAAGAAAACAGAAAGCTCAAGTTATAAGCCAAAGGTCCCGTGTTCTATCTCGGACTCAGCACTCCCCCCATGCATTCTGGAAGAGAGGGGCCCCCGGATACGTGCTCATGTCGATTGTGGCGTGTAAAAGATTCTAGGCATTTCGTAGCAAAGTTGACCCTCTTCGTCCAATGGTAACTTTAACATTCCAAACGATGTTATGTCGACTGTTTCCTTTTTTCAATTATAATGAATCCTGCATGTTTCTAAAGAAAGGGAAGTGCTGACTGGCCGAGGAGAAATCGGGGTTTGTTATACTGAATACTATTTCTTTAAACACAACTAGTGAGCAGTACTAAATGCTTAACCTAAAGAAAATGGAATACCTACACCACCGTTCAAAATGTCTGATACTACCGATCAGACTCGACTGATTCACTACGATTAGGTTCCAACTAATATACTCTGAAGAATGAATCGGTACTAAATTCCGACAGTTGAAATCCCGACAATCAATATCCCAATACCAAAATCCCGACAGTTAAAATCCCGCCGGGTCAAAATCCCAACATTCTCAATCCCGACGGGTCAAAATCCTGACAGTCTAAATCCCGACGAGTTAAAATCCCGACAGTCGAAATCGCGACAACTAAAAATCCAAATTATTAACTTCGAATAATAATACGGGTTTTTTTTCTGGTAAAAAAGCATGGTATGAAAATATCGATACTGCCGAATTTGCATGTAATAAATGCATTGGAGCTGGATCATTACTGAATATGATAGGAAAGACACAGGAGCCCTGATGCAGTTTTTTTTGACCAAATTAATGCATTCTTCAGAGTGACGATTCTTTTAAAAGAAATTTTTTTAATTTATTGTTTTACATTAAACATAAATTTTTAAGATAGTACTGACCGTATTTTTAGCCAATGCATGTTTTTAGCTTTTTGTTGGAATTTTTAGCCAACGTTTTACGTGCTCAAACAAAATTTAAAAATATTATAGAGCAGGGCAGCTTCGTATATGGCCGGTTTTATAGAGCATTGTTATGATTTCCGGTTTGCATGAAAATACTGTGACGTCACTGCTTCTGCCAATTATTGTCGAAGGTGCTTACAAATTAAGCACCACTGTTAGCAATCGCCCATCGCCCAGTCCCCCAAGCCTCCAAGATTGTCGCCCATTTAAAATACATGCTTAAAATATAACAAATGCATACTGTGCTGTTACTTCTGCGTAGGCATAGGTATATAACTTTTTCATATGTTTTTGAGTTGTCGGGATTTTGACTTGTCGGGAATTTACCTGTTGGGATTTTGAACTGTCGGGATTTTGAACTGTCGGGATTTTGACCTGTCGGGATTTTGGTGTCGGGATTCTGACTGTTGGGATTTCGAACCAGACCCATTAATGGAGCAAATCATGTGGCGAGTTATATTTTAAAAATGCAAAATTCATCGTTACAGTAACAAAGGTCTAACATCATGAGTCCTACAGCTTTGTGGGTGAAATATACTTCAACATATGATGATGCAGGCTTGGAAAACTATTGCGTTGTAATGAAATTCCATAAAATAAATGTACAAAAACCCAAAAGGCAGTCGAGTATATGTGGGTTTGCTTTATAATAGTTCATAAAAATACAAATAAACACATTTCAAAATGGTTGCTTTACCATTGGTTTTACCATAATACTACAACTACACCGTTGCTTCTAAATCAAATTAAATTGCATTTCATCAATAAGTAATTTATCAGAAGCGTAAAAAAAGTGCACCACATTTACAACACATAAAATTAATTGTAGAAATGTTGTGGGAAAAAAATGGTGGGAGTGATCACTTCTTAAGACAATTGGGATACTTGCATTTCTTTAGCCTGGCTGCCGCTGTTTCTAGAATTTGTAACACTCCAACTCCAAAGTACAAACCCAAAGTTCCTCCAATGTCTGACAGGAGTTTGAAGAGAGTGTAAGCTGGCTGTTCTTCAATCGTAAAAATGGCGTTGTCAGAAATCTCAACTGTGAAATTTAAGATCCTACCTTGGTCACCAGTACTCATTCTGTCCAGTTCTGAATACCATAGGGATCTGCATTTCCTCGAGCATGAATATGCTTCCGAGTCATAAAAGTCGAAATTGTGTAGAATGCGATCGTGGCTGGGGTATGATCCTTCATAGACCGTATCATACCATCCTTTCGGGCAGACTAGCATATGCGCTGAATGGAACATGTATGGCATCCTGTACATGAAAAAAATACTTGAACGCTAAATTGATGCAAACAGGTTTTCACATTACAATACTGACATTTCGAGTTTTGCACAACACAGCGTGGAGCAACGCAAAAATAATATTAACACAATTAACTGTTTGCCTGTTTGGATTTCGATAGAGACTCCTTCAACACGGCATTTTATATTAAAAATTAAACGAGTTTTGGAAAATAAATATCAACACCGCATTTTGGAAAACACATACAGTAGTTTTAAGGCACTTAGCATTCAACCATTTAAATCCCAAAACACTGCATGTGTTATAGGAAGTATTTTACATATTTTTGTATTTCACTGGTTCATATTTTCCATTTCTGCTACATTCTTGTAGTAAGGCAACAAACTTCTATCAATAAAATAATCTGAAAAACAATCAACTATTTCTGTATAGTCCAAATTGTATAAAATCTCACAATTGTGGCAATTAATTTCTCACTGAATTCAGCAGTTAATCGTTGTAGTGAGTGCTAAATTTCAGTAACATAATTTGAGTGATAAAATTCAGTAATTAACTTCATTATACAACAAAGAAATTGTTGCATTAATAAAGTGTTATCACAATTATTACTAACTGGTGCAGTATATTGGCTGTTAAAAAGTTCCTAATAACAAACAGAATTTTAAAAATTTCGAGGATTTTAATGAAGCAAGCAATTCAAAGGTTTGAGAATTGTACTAAGTCCTACAAAAATTTGTTGTGAGAAGAAATTAAACAAGAGTTGTTGCATCCAACTCAGACGACAAATGGACTTATGGTGGCCTACTAGTTAACATGCAAGAAAGGGAGGAACACTTCATACATACAACAGATATTATTATCAGACTTACTAAGAAATTGAACAATATTGCACAACTTGAAAATAAACAATGGCAATACATGCAATGGATTTTCTGTTTCGTATTATTTGTACTGGTTAGTTTGTAAGCATTACACTACGTACTACGAGCGTAATTAACAGGAAGGGGTTTTAAGTAGGTAATAGAAATGTTGCAATAAAATAGGACCAGGACAAAGCCCGGTGGAACATCAGAAATGGTTCAGAACAAGCAAGAAAGGCTCCTCGGAGTAAAACGAGAAAGTTGTGATTAAACAGATAACAAGAAAACCAGTGAAGAAGGTAGGGTAAGAGGTTTAAACTGTGAAGTATTCACAACTGAGAGCAATTAAAAATGTTTAAAATACTTTTAAACGATTTTTACATTTGCTCGTTCGTTAAAGGAATGCTGTTAGGATTCATGTATGAGAACATTTTTTATGTCTGCTTTTACTGAATAAATCTTTATGGCGTCAACTTATCTCTGTTTTTTTTATTGGGTAAAGAATCCTGGAAACAGCCTCTGTGCGATCCTGTGTAGTATTCTGATTGGTTCCGACAATTATTATTGATTAAAGTCAGATATGTTACAGACTGTTTTCAATAATAACAAATGGAACAACAGAGCATCTGTTAGCTAAAAAAAATGCTGGTAAAGTGAGTTAGCTTATTTAAGTTTTTGAAGTATTTTAGTGAAAGTGTTATTGTGGAAGAAACAAATAAAACTAAAGAATATTTTCAGGCAAAATCATAACCTTTTTGTGATACTTGGATCACAATGCGTTGCACAGACATAAAAGAAATTAGTTTAATCAAACTTTTCATCCACGGTGTTTAAGGAGTTAACCATTTAAATCTCAAAACACTGCATATGTTATAGGAAGTATTTTACATATTTTTATATTTCATTAGTTCATATTCTCCATTTCTGCACATTCTTGTAGTATGGCAACGCGAATTAATATGATACTTTATTGAAAACAACATCGTTATTTTTCAAGAAGAGAAAATTAGCTGTATGTAGTCATGTCACACGACGAAAGACAATGGAGTCACTCAAGTGTTCACAGTTTGGGTTCCTTGAGTTTCTTCATTTAACATCGTTATTCTTCGTACTGGTCGAAGAAGTTAAAGCTCATAACTGCATCTACTAAAAGAAGCTATTCGTTGACCGAAAATATTAATCTTGATCTTATTGGACAGTGTAGTGCCTGTTTGCTATTAGCTGTATAACCCCAAGCTGTAAAGATGCCGGGAAGAGCAAACTGCCTTTCTTGAAATATCGAAAAGTTCAAGGCCACAACCATCAAAACAAAGGCTTATTTGCTCAATATGTCTGGAACAATTCACAAATCAGATCACATTTTTTTAAAGACATAAGAGACATAAATACGGATGCGAACCTATTTACGTTGCTTTTTGGACTTATATGTCAGACTGCCTGAGCGGGAAATCAAACCCACGACCTTTGGAATCAAAGATCGAGGTACTACCGCTGAGCCATACTGGCACGGCCAAAAGGAAACGTCCATAGGCAGCATTTAACACGCATTCATATATATGTAAACATACACTTTACCATCGCAACTGGAGGGACCCTTGATTGCGCGCCACACACTACGGAAGTCAAAAGGAAAACACACGAAAGCATGAAATAATGGATTAAACATGACGGAAAGCCATGACATATAGTCCAAAAGGTAATGTAAATAGGTTTGCATCCGCATTTATTTAATCCATCTCGATCCCATTGGCTTTCCGTCATGTTTATTCCATTATTCCACGCTTTCTTGTGTGTTCCTTTCGACTTCAATGGTGCGCAGCATGCAATCAAGCATCCCTCCTGGGGAGATTATAAATAGTGCATGTTTACATGCATATGTCTGGGTTATTAATGCTGCATGTGGACGTTTTTTTGGCCGTATCAGTACGACCCAGCGGTAGAATCTCGGCCTCTGATTTCAAAGATCGTGGGTTTGATTCTCCGCTCAGGCAGTCTTGACATATAAGTCCAAAAGGCAACGTAAATAGGTTTGCATCCGTATTTATTTAACTCATCTCGAGCCCACTGGCTTTCCGTCATGTTTAATTTTTTAGAAACTTGAGTCTTCTTTTGAATGGTTTTGAGGCATGGGAGTTTACAACTAACATCAGAGAAGCAATTTTTGTCCATTCCCTCACCCCTAACAGACACTAATCTTACGAATACGTGCAGGATATTGCCTTGTTTCAAGGAAGAATGAATCCTAGGTATGATTCACCTCCATGACAGGTGGCTTCTGGATCCAAGATTGGTCAATTTCACTCAAACCACTACTTGAGACTACTTGATTGAGGACTAATCCCATCCCCTAACCCCAAAATTTCATTTTAATATTAGTTTCTTTTAATAATTGCCATAAGCTGCATGTGGTTAAAATAACCTGATATGGCAAAAGCATGTCGGTCAAATAAGAGATTTGCATTTGTGACCAATTATAAATTTGGTCTCATAAGCTAATTTTCCAAATTTGAAAAGATAGCAAAACGTTACAGAAGCTAGAAAGTATTAATGGCATTGGTACTATTTTGTTTACCTTTTCAAATTTGGAATAATTGACTATAAAGAAAACGCATCAGATTCATGTTCATGTATTTAGTTATATAAAAATTAATACGCAAAAAAATCAAGGACTTTTCTTATCTGTTAATTACTAAAAATATGCAAAAAAATTATCGTTAACGAAAAGTTTGGGTGGTGGTGTAAACACAGCAGCTACACCCAAGAAAATATCAGATATCAGGACAGTCACACAACTCGTATCAATTAACATAGGGTCCAGATCTTCCCGATGCCTATTTACGTAAAGTGACACAGTAAGTAGGTTCGTTCAATTTTTAGCCTTACTTCTCAACTGATTAATTTTGTCACTAAACTCGTTGACAACTTGTGCTTAAAGGAGTTGAAGGTCAAAATTATTAATTATTAGAAAATGAGCTAAAGTCGAATAATGAAGCACAAAAGAGCAGTAAAGCCATGAAGGTTACTGTTATCAGTTGTTATTGAAGGCTACTTTTAACAGTTTACAGTTAAACTGCTTCCATGCTGTTTTAGGGTATTTTTGTTTACTTTATAAGAAAGGTAAGGATTATGTTGGACCGGAACAATTACACCACATCCCTTTACCCACTCTCTATTCATACCTGAAATATAGTCCTCTCCTGACTTACAGTGCACCATCACACACAATAGTCTGGCAGCCAGCACGAAAGCCTAAAAGAATAGTCTGCACAATTGCTCATTGATTATTGTGCACATGTATAGTGTGTGTAACTCAGCGTCTAAACTGCTAGCGTCTAAACCGTTCATCCGATTGAAAATTAACTGGTTACCAATTATGTTTAGAATAAAATTTCCTTCAAAAAAGGTACTATTCGTATTTTTGGTAATCCTTCTTGCCGAAATTTGTTATTTAAATTATTTCACGTCGTTTACACATGTTACGTACAACAGTGCATAATGTATGTTACAATTTCTGACTTTAAACAGCTGCTACTCATTCTAATTCAGATAAATGGACGTGATTAGGCTTAGATGAAAGATGAAGATGTTTATTTTCCAGCAAAGGTAATTAAAACGATTTATATTAATTACGAATTACAGCTGCAGTCATGTACGAACACTTGATTGGTTAAACCAAAAGTATGTGTATTAAGGACAAATAATGCGATTTGCTCTTGATTATTACAATAACTTGTATTTTTTAACTCTCGTAAATACAAAAAAAAATTATTAAAGTCCGTTGAAAAACTCATTATTTTATACATTAAAAGGAAAGAATTTGAGATTTACCAATTTTAGTACCATTATCTGCCACTAGTGTGTTAATGTAAATGCAGTTTAATTTATTCCTCCATTTTTCAGATGTTAATTTTTTGGATTTGTGAGAAAATGTTTGTTTTATTTAGGAAACAATAAATAAAAAATATATGCACAATCAGGTAAATCAGGTAACACACTTTCCTAACATCGTCATCTATTGGCAAGAAATGATAAATAAAATTGGTAAATCTTACATTATTTCTTTTTAATTACAGTCTAAGATGCTGTAACCCCAGGAATAATGAATCGTGGTTTAACCACGGGTTACCATGGTTAAAAAAACCATGGTTCAACCACGGCTTAACATATTATAACGTTGAACGGTTTTACCATGGTTTAACTTATGTTGTAACATGTTGGAATCATGAGCTAGATTGAGATGTAACCAGAATTTAACCTACGTTAAAATACAGTTAAAGTGCACTCAACACTATAATAAAATGGTAGTGTGACTCAGGTCAAACTTTCATTAAAACATGCTTAAAAACCTTAGATCAAATTATGGAAAACTGATCAATAAACCTGTGTTAATATATGGTTTGACACCCACTAAAATACAATCATTTAAAGTTTAATGTATGTTTGTGTATGTTAAAGTATAGGTAAACCTTTAGAAAAATTCAGGTGTAACCAGATTAAACCTACACTAAAGTATATTAAACCAGTAAGCAACATAGTACTAATGCTTAGTGTGTTCACAATATAACCTGCCTTAATATTTAGGACTGCCCCTCAGTTTTCGTCCATTATGCAATATTTGGAAAAAAGGTTTATAATTTCTTATAATTACAAATAAATTTGGGCTGGGTATGGAAAAGTTTCCTTTTATTATAAGGTAAACTGTGGTAAAAGCATTGTGCCCTAGGTTAATATTTACGTCTGCTCCAAGCCAAATGAAAAATTGGCTTCCTATGGAGTTTTACAGAATTGTGTATTCAATTCAAATTACATTTCCGTAAGCCATAATTTTGTTTAAAATTACCTTTGTTTGATTTATTCTGTAAAATTATTTAATATGTCGCTTTTTAGAAAATAATTAGAAAGACTGGTGTTTCTAGACATATGCAGCAGTAGGGTAAGAATACGATTGAGTTGTTCCTCCATCCATCCACCCACCCACAACCGGAAGTGACGTCATTACCCCCACTTCCGGTTACGTGACGACAGTGGGGGCTCACTTCCGGTCACGTGATGAAAAGTGTAGGAGGTCACTTCCGGTTTTCATCGATCTGGAGGATGGTGGTAAAGTGCTTTTGCTACTTTATTTTTTTTTTCATCAATCTGGAGGAGGGTGGAAAGTGACGTCATTACCCCCATTTTTTCGTTATCGTCGATCTGGAGGATGGTGCCTTTTGCTACTTTTTTGCATTCTTTTGCTACCTCCATATTCCCAACTTCCGGTCACGTGATCCACCCACCCACAACCGGAAGTGACGTCATTACCCCCACTTCCGGTCACATGACGACAGTGGGGGTAATGACGTTACTTCCATCACGCGATGAAAAGTCTAGGACGTCACTTCCGGTTTTTCATCAATCTACAAGGATGGTGAAAAAGTGCCTTTGTTACCTTTTTTTTTTAGTTTTCATCTGTCTGAAGGGGGTGGAAAAAGTGCCTTCTGATACCTTTTTTTTCGTTCTCAATCTGAAGGATGGTGGAAAAGTGTCTTTTGCTACTTTTTTTTCTGTCAATTTGGAGGAGGGTAGGAGGGTAGGGTACTAGGTAAGTAGATTGCTACTTTTTTGCATCCCTTTGCTACATCCGTGACCCGCACTTATGAATTGCGGTTAATGACGTCACTTTCAGTCACTTGATCAAAGTGAGGACGTCACTTCCGGTTTTCGTCAATATGCGGGAAAGTGCTTTTTGTTACCTTTTTTTTTCTCTCGTTTTCGTCGATCTGGAGGATAGGGGGAAAGTGCCTTTTGCTACTTT
Organism: Lithobius niger; assembly: GCA_023313725.1. Lineage (NCBI taxonomy): Eukaryota > Metazoa > Arthropoda > Chilopoda > Lithobiomorpha > Lithobiidae > Lithobius > Lithobius niger. The sequence continues at coordinate 31,215 of JAHWFP010180522.1, read as the reverse complement.
TTTTTCGTCAATTTGGAGGACCCCACTTTTTAGTTTTTGTCGATCTGGAGGATGGTAGAAAAGTGCCTTTTGATACTTTTTTTCGTTCTCACCTTTGCAACACCCACTGTGATATCATAAGTGTGGCTAAGAGTGTGGGCATTACCACCTATCTCACTCTTGGTGTGGGTAATGATGTCATCCCACTTTTTAGTTTTCATCAATCTGAAGGAAGTGCTTTTTGCTACTTTTTTTTTCGTTTTCGTCAATTCACGTTAATACCATATGAGAAACTTCATGCTAATGTCATATGAACAACTTCACACTAATACCATATGAGCCATTAACTATTAACATCATGTTAATGTGATATGAGCAATTTTACGCTAATGCCATATGAGCAACTTCATGCTAATGCCTTATGAACAACTTCACGCTAATGATATATGAGTAACTTCACGCTAATACTATATGAGCAACTTCATGCTAATGCCATGTGAGCAACTTCATGCTAATGCTATATGAGCAACTTCACGCTAATAGCATATGACCAACTTCACGTTAATACCATATGAGAAGCTTCACGATAATGTCATATGAACAACTTCACACTAATACCATATGAGCAATTTTACTATAATGCCATATGAGCAACTTTACGCTAATGTCATATGAGAAACTTTATAATACCATATGCACAACTTCACATCAATGTCATATGAGCAATTTCACATTAATGCTATATGAGCAACTTCACGCTGATGCCACATGAGCAACTTCACATTAATGCTATATGAGCAACTTCACGCTAATGCCATATGAACAACTTCACGCTAATGCCATATGAACAACTTCACGTTAATGTCATATCAGCTAATTCGTGTGTGGGGATTTAATACATACACTAAACAAATTTAGATCGTGGTGGGAACAAGTTTAAAACATACATAATACGTTCATCCTTTAGTATTTTGTAGGTTCACAATAGGTTCTTTACTCTCATGAAACAGAGTATTAACGGGTGTAAATCTTAGCCAAAACATCAACGTGTGATTAAATGGTGTATAACATTCATATTTTGAGTGTTTCCGTTAGAGTTTATACTCGATCAACACCTTAGATGAGGTAAGAACACGGGTGTAGATTGTGATGGAAACAACCACCTGAGTGAAAGTTTGGATCCTCATTATCGTTTATTAAAAAAGGATAAAATGGAAGATAAACATTCAGATCTGATTAAGAAATTGATAAAAAAGTTTAGAGTACCGGGAAAAGAAGATGAGCGACCCAATATTGGTCCATTAGAAAGTATCACCCTCATGAAGGAGAAAGATGACGTGGAAGATGATGTGGAAGTCAACCATAAAAAACGGAAACACGAGGATGACGTTTCTAATGCATCAAAACGGATCCGTTCCCCTCCATCGGGTGTGAGACGAGTTCCTTCAGAATCGTTCCGCTCTTTAAAGGCTCTTTTAAAGGGTCACACATTGGGTGCGATTTCGAGCTATTATTTGTATAGATTTTTCAAAATGCCAAAAGAAAACGATTACGTGTTTGGATTAAGGTACAACATGGACACGGGAGACCTCATGATTGGTAACAAAACTATCAAAATACGGGCGAATGACATAGTGTTGGAAGGAATGAAGTATCGAGGAAAAAATCAGCTGTGGAGTTTACTGACTCAAAAAGCGTTGCAGTACGAAACATACGATCCCGAAGTTTTGGCCTCACATGGATCAATTCTGAAAGACAGTAATGCCTTATATCGAAACTACGACCCTTACTTTGGAAAGCCCAAATCGAATCGTGGTTACAAGTACGTGCGTGTTATCAAACCAGTTTGGGAGGAAATAAAGGAGAAAAGTGGTTGGCCGGAAGATGAAAAAGATTACGACGAATTGGAGTCGAACGAATCGGGGTCGAACAATATTGAGTTGGATGATATGGAGTTGAATGAATCCGAAGAATCGGGGTTGGAAGAACCTGGTTCGGATGAATCGGGACCGGACGAATCTGGGACGGAAATGAATAAATCAAGGTCGGACGGGCCGGATAATTTGGAGTCGAAAGAATCATGGTTGAACGAAACAGTGTCTGATGAAGTAGATTACAACAACCCGAATGCATTAGTGAATAGGCTGAGAGTCTTGGTAGGATTATTGTTGAGGGAAAGAGTTGATCATGAAGAGGAAATTATGCAAATTCTAGGGGGATTGACGGAGATAGAAATTATAACCGAAAATGAAAAGAGGACGATACAACAAAACTTTACAGACTTGGGAGTTTTGTCTAGCAACACGATGTAGTTATTGCGCTGTGACGTTAAAAGTGGAGACTGTGAGGTAACAAAAAGATGCAAAAAGTAGCAAAAGACACTTTCCCACCATCCTTCAGATCGATGAAAACTAAAAAGTGAGGGACATAGCCATGCCCCGTGTGACGTCATAATCAGGTGACCAGTGACACCCCACCACTGTAACATAAGTAGGGGTGATGACGTCACAGAGGTATCAAAAGGACCCAAAAAGGTACCAAAAAGCACTTTCCCACCATCCTCCAGATCGATGAAAACCGGAATCACCACTTTTCATCACGTGGCCGGAAGTGACACCCCCACTTTAATCACGTGACCGGAAGTGGGTGTAACGACGTCACGGAGTTAGCAAAAGGATGCAAAAAAAGTAGCAAAAGACACTTTTCCACCATCCTCCAGATTGAGAACGAAAAAAAGGTAACAAAAGACACTTTTCCACCATCCTCCAGATCGACCAAAACCGGAATCCCCACTTTGATCACGTGACCGGAAGCGACGTCATTACCCCCACTGTCGTCACGTGACCGGAAGTGGGGGTAATGACGTCACTTCCGGTTGTGGGTGGGTGGATCACGTGACCGGAAGTTGGGGTTATGGAGGTAGCAAAAGAATGTAAAAAAGTAGCAAAAGGCACCATCCTCCAGATCGACGATATGGGGGTAATGACGTCACTTTCCACCCTCCTCCAGATTGATGAAAAAAAAATAAAGTAGCAAAAGGCACTTTTCCACCATCCTTCAGATTGAGAACAAAAAAAATTAAGCAAAAGGCACTCTTCCACAATCCTCCAGATCGATGAAAACCGGAAGTGACATCCTACACTTTTCATCACGTGACCGGAAGTGACGCCCCCACTGTTGTCACGTGACCGGAAGTGGGGGTAATGACGTCACTTCCGGTTGTGGGTGGGTGGATGGATGGAGGGACAACTCAATCGTATTCTTACCCTACTTGCAGCCGAGGACATGGCTGCATACCAGTTGCCCGATTTTTGGAAACCCTTCGGATTTACCATAGACCGTTCTTCTTACAAATGCTGTTGTGATGAAATGTTACTTGTTCCTTAAAGAAGAAATTACACAGAGATTTTCAGAGAACCCAGTAGTAGCTGAAGTTTCAAGTTGTGTTGCGTCCAAAGTCTAAGCATAGTGGCACAAGGCATCGATTCCAATTTTAACATACAAGTCTGGCTTCATCTATGACTTATTTCTGATAAATCTCGTGCTAAAATCAGCATGCAAGTTAACCTGCATCATTAGGTCAATCACATTTGGCGTGTCTTTATCCAAAATAGTCCTTGGTGATGTCAAACAGCTTCATGTTTAATTAAATTGAGAGTAGGGATAGAACCAAAATGGCGTCGGCAGCCATTTTGTACAACTGTTCAAAAACCTTTTTTACTCACATGGCTTCAGAATCACACACAGATCAAAAAAAATATTAAACACAATGAAGAGCGAGGTCGGGGGCGTTAGGCAAGAACAGGTAGAAAAAGGGGGCAACATTGTTGCAAGAGAGGGAGAAGACAATACACACGTCGTACAAGAGTAGCACAAAGCCTTCTTACATCCAGAGCTAACTCTGAGCAAAGAAACAAACAAACATCGTGTCACACGTGATTGTTACAGGTTAGCTGTAACGCTTAAGGCACCTTTAGTTAGAATCTTATTCACCCAAAACCATAACTATTATAAGAGCAGCCGCCAAGTTTCCAAAAAGGGTCGGCCTTTCAAAGTAGTGATATCATTCAACCAGGAAAAGGCCGCCAAGGTTAATCCTATTAGCCAAGTTAATTGTGCCTACTAATAGTTCGAAAGTTAAATGAAAAATAGAAGATTGCTACTAGCGGTAGCAATCTTCAAGTTTTCATTTAACGTCCAAAATATTATTCCGTGCGATTAACTTGGATAATAGGATTAATCTTGACGGCATTTCCCTGGTTGAATGATATCACTACTTTGAAAAGCTGACCCTTTTTGGAAACTTGGCGGCTGCTCTTATACCAGTTATGGTTTTGGGAGGATATCACAACTTTTATAGGCTTGTGAATACCATCTAGTAGTCACCTGTGCCTTTTTGTCTGGAGTGTCTATAAATTTTCTAATTCATAATTTTTACGTTTGCCATTGCCCAATTAGCCGTTACACCAGCCAAATGGACACGGTTTGACTTATTGTATGCCCATGTTTCACATGCTTAAGTTTATTTAACCCGATTTTTGATGCATCAATAGGCATAAGTTTTATATCCCTTACGGGATACTGTAGACGGAACACGCCACCGTATAAGTGACCTTTCCTTTGGCGTTTTTAGTCGACAGGACGAGTAATGATGTAAAACGTTAGACTTAAGGATTTTGATGAAGTTGGAACGAAACGACAATGTTGGGACCCGAAGCCCTTTGACGAAGAAGAAGGCAAATAAACAGTGTTTCAATAAACAAGTTTGTGGACCTTTAGACGATGTTTGTAGCAATATTTTTAGAATCACTCACTCACTCGGCCGCTATATATCAATCACCCAATCCATCGGATTCCTATTAATTCTGTTTAATTCCTGAGGGCTTTGGATCTAACCACACACTGCCCCGTTATGAAGACAACGTTTAAAAGTCATGTTTATTCATGCGACCAACTGCTTTTAATCAAAAAGGGTTAGCCTCATCTGCTAACATCCAGACAAACGTACCCACAGAAGGTTGCGGTTGAAAGTACAATAGTGGAATTCGTCCTCAGAGGACAGACAATGGCCGCCTCCATGTAAACTATGGATGCTGCCATTTTCCAAGATGGCAGCCTCATATAAGCCGATCTTTTGAATGACGTCACTTCCTGTCTCTTAAGGAACCGGAAATGTCATCATTTTGAAGACTAGAACCGGAACTGCCACCATTTTTCTAAGATGGCCCCCATTTAAGTTTCGATTTATAATTCCTTAATATGGGCCTAATTTCTAAAATAATGGTCCCAGAACGAAACCGATCGAAACTTTGCCACCCTTTCATAAACCCCGCCCGGAGACCTTCCTAACGGATGGCCCACCCAAAAACCGGGTATCACCACTTTGGCAGTTGGCCCACCACCATATTTTGATTTAACTGACTGTAACTCATGAACCGTTGGTCCTAGAGCAAAAAAGTTTGATATTTGGTTTTCGCGGATGTAGCCAACGCGTTGCCCACTCTGCTTACCGGGTGGCTAATTAAGTTCATTATGTAATTAACCGGTCGTAACTAGAGAACCATTTGTTCTACAATTAATGCTTCGGTATCCTGTGACGCAGCCTGGCTATACGAGTGAAACCAAATAGACAGACTAGTCACTGACAGAAGGTGGCTGACAGAAGGTGGCTGACATAAGGTGGCTTCACTGCGCGAACGCAAGCAGGTGCATGGTTGATAATTGTGCCAGCAAGCGTCATCTGGCGCAGCTGTCTTAAACGGCACTCTTTGAAAGTAAACCCAAATAAACGGCACTGTTTGCCCGCTCGCTATAAAAGCAGCCAAACTGTGACATCTGGACCAGAACCGCCACATACGCCGGAGTGTGTGGATGGGACCTTTCCGCTAAACAACCAAAACGAGAATCTTAAATGATTCTCTTAATTCTATAACCAATGAAGCTGTGAAAAGTGTATTCGAAACGGCATTCGGTAAATCGAGCAAATCTGGTTCGCAAGTCCTAGTGAAAAGGACGGCGAGGGAAGAAGTAATCTGGAGCCAAGCATAAATCTGTGTGGTCTCAAGTCACTTCTTAACGTAACCATTTTGCACTTGGGTGCCCTAGTCCAGCATTTGGAGCCCAAGTTTATTTCCTCTGCGATTTTGTTGGGGGAGGATGCTAGGTATGATTTAATCTCCCGGACGAAAGTTTTACACCTATATGACCCCGTCCTGAATCTTTTTTTTTACCGGTCTTTTTCGTAGGGAAGTGCGACGGGACTGGACTCCAATCCGTACAAGATTTTACACCTATTTACACCTGGGAGCCAATTTTACGGAACCTCTCTCAGAATTTTTTTTCAGCGGCAGTTTCGGTCAAGAAGTACAGCAGGAGGATTTCGGCAGAGTACCGTACTTACTACACCTGGGAGTCTGTTTACTTTACCGGTGCTTTCCCATGTGAGGGACGGCAGTAGCTACCGTGCCGCATTCACGTTCTCCAAGGAAGCCAAGGCTGCGAGGCAAACACACCATTTTCCCTCTCTGCAGGCAGGCGATGCAGCAGCGGCCGGCAGAAAAGAAGCAGATGAACGTGCTGGAGGAGAACCGAGTAGGCTAGACGTATAGGTTACCTCAGCAACGAGCCAGCCAGGACAGAAAGCCGACCTCAGGCCATTTTGATTGGGGGCCCACTTTTTATTTACAGAGACCATTGGAAAAACGACGGATGCTCGTGCCGCCAAGGTTAAGCTTAGTACATTGACGTGAGTGTACTGGACAGCTACAGCCTGCAAGCCACGTTCTACAGGGGCGTAAGTGGACCGTACAGAAGGACGATTTCGCACCCTACCCAATTTATGTGTGGGATGATATACCTTCGCTAGGTTTGGCAAATAGGGCGGTCATTTTCAACGCTAGAACACCGGCAGCAACCCAACATCGTCCCACAACCTGAATGTCCAGTCATTTACATCTGTGTTTGCATTGCAAACAGATGTAATGACTGCTAGCACATACTCGGAAGCACAAGCTGTCCATTTGTGTGAAGAAGGCCAACAGCTTCGTTCCTGGGCAGTGTTGCATGATTAATGGAGGAGGATTAATGAGGCAAGACGATAGTTGCCACGATGGAGTGTGCCACCAGGAGAAGGATAGGAGACGCGGGAGGGCTGCAAGGTATGCAGTTTTGTGGAGATGTATACTGTGGGTGAATTCTTGAAAGGTTGTGTGCGCACAATGCTTTTAAAGGGCCTCACCTATACTTCAGTTCGGATTTAAAATATGACAAACAATTCACCAGGATTGCTGTTGCGACAGGATTTCGGATGGCCCACTAGTAGGATCATAAATTCCTACGAAAGATTGCTGTCAAAGGCTATACGGCTACCAGTGGTTCGCCATTGGAGGAGAGTATCGATTGTGCTTCACTAGGAGAAGGCAAGCACAATCTGCATTTGGACGACTTGTCAACATATATGGAATCACATTGTGTGACAAGTTTTAAGCTGTTGACAATGGTTGCACTATCATTGTGCCGAAAGTTAAAAACTTTGTTGCATAGAAGCAATTTACACGTCACTACCCTCAGGACGGTGGTAGCACAACCTCGGAGTTTAATAATGATTTTTTTTATTAAAATCACTACGAATTTTGTTTGTAGTTAAACACGCTGTTGTGTTAGCCTGCAACCTTTGGATTATGAAATCGACTTTATTATGAAGGATTTGGAGGAGGCCGAAGAGATGTGGGAGACCTGCTCACACATCATGAGGGAGCCAGCAGCACCAAGTGGGGGAAGGGTGAGGATCGGACGTAGGGTGCACGGCCAGGGCATCACAAGGATGAGCAGACAGCCAGGAAGAAACAACTACTTCGAATGCGTCCTTTACCCTCACGAGGTCTTGGACGTTACAAGGAAGAAGAGGCACCACCATTCACCTACCATAGTGTACGGGATCCTCGATGATTGAGCAAGTGGAGCAGCTACGACTCCAAGCGTATGCTAAATACAGGGAATCAAGGGCTGGCGTCGTTAACAGTTACTAAGATGGCGATTGGGGTGAATCCAAACTGATTGTGAAACTGAAGTAGCCAGGACGAGCAGACAGCTAGAAAGAAACAAGTACTTCGAATGCGTGGTCTATCCTCAATACGGATGGGAATCAAGCTAGGGCGCAGGAATTCTCAACCACAATGGAAGGAGGCGTTGCAGGTTCTGTTACAAATATGTAGCCAAAGTGCTATGAGATTGACGGAGGGGATAGGCAGCTGGCTGTAAATGTACCAACACCATTAAACGGCAAACTCAACATTTGATGTCAGTGGCATGCAATCGGCTGTAAAAGGGCCAACACCGCAATGGCAAAACTGATTACTATGAATCTTTATGGAGGACAAGAGGACACATGCACGGGGGTGCATCACCTGGAAAAACCAAGTACTACCTCGTGCAGGAACAAGGAGCACTGGTTGGATATTACATCCCGGACACTGTCGCTACGTGATAGGCCTATGCGGCTGCCAGTGGAATTTTTTTGTATATATATCCATGACCCAAGACCAGGCGTCATTACAGATGCTAAAAAGTAGTTGATGGGGAGAGACATAAGAAGAAAGGTCTTGTGTTTCTTCTCGAAACTGAGTTGTTAAAACTAGACGATACACGAGATGGCGTACAAGAAGGCCTGAGGTATATACATCACAAGGAATCTGAAATGAACCTAATCCCGTTCGTTCAAATTGGAGACTACGTATCCCGGTGTTCACCATCTAAAGAGGATGTTAGGTTGAAACACCCGAAGGTATATTTAAGTCGTCAATCGCAAAAGCCAGTTACTATATGGCTTGGAGAATACAACGGATGACAGTGATATCAGGCAAACGGCTCATGTGTTTCATATGAAACCATTCACACGGGAAGAAAAGCAATGTGCATCGAAACGAAAAAATTCGGTGCAACATGAATAAAGTGCATAAGTGATAATTAGGTGGTACACGGACTAAATGCTTTATGGCGAAACCTAGGGATATTTGTGCATCAACATTTAGTTACACAGGTGAAAAGCAAAAGCGCCATCAACATAAGTTGAGCGTCGTGATAATCTAGTTTTTATTTGTTTTTATTTATAAAAATAAGATTTACACAGTGGAAGCTGTGAAATAGATGGGCAAGGACTTGACCTAAATGGTGGAAAGCAACTCCATCTGCTTACAAACAATGCAGTGCAACAAGTGCGTGTGCTTCGTTTTTGGGTGTACAAACGCGTTTTTCGTAACCTACAAGCTGTGGCTAGCAGCAAGGGAGGAAAGAAGGGGTTAAAACGGTAAGAGAGCAAACTCTACCTATAGGCATTCAAAAGAAAAGGAGATATTTCGAAGAAGCATGGACTGTGCGCGTCCCGCCCGAAGCGAGAAAAGACAAGGCGACCCTTGACCAATGGGTGCTCACGGATGACCCCCTCAGTGACAAGCATGCAGGAGTATACGGTCAAGTGCATGAGAAAACGGTGCCACTTTTTGCTCGGACACCTAACCGACAATAACTCTGTGCTGTTCACCACTTTTTCCAAAGGACAAATTTCGAGGATGACCTGTCAACCAAAGGACAATGGTGATGGACGAAAGACGACCGCCAAAATGAGGAGGAGTCCCGGAACCCACCTTCACCATACCCGGTAGGACAACAACGGGGAGGCCGGCAAAAGAAATACCTTACGGAAGAAGACCTTAAGAAGGCTCATAAAAACGAGTTGAAGTAGCTCGTGAGGAGGGCAAACCGTGAGGCCAAGAGGAAAGCCAAAATGGAAACCGAAGTTTCCAGGAGGGAACAAGAAAGACCAGCCTATGAATTGGAACAACGCCAATTTAATAGAAAATACGCCATGCTGAACGAGACAGAATGGAGTTACAGATGCTTTCGAAACCAAAGATGCAGAAACCCGAAAATTAAATAGACTTTCACGTCCAAAAACCGATTGGGTAATTCTGGGTAGGCCACAAAGAAGCTACAACCATGGACGTAGAGGAAGCCAAGGATCGGAGTTAGCAGAATACAGTTTCCAGGTTGTGCGTCCCAGGCCAAAGTCGAGAGAGCACTGGGCAGCAACCATGGCACCGGGTAAAAGTGGAGCCCTGGCAGTCTACCTTTGACGTGAGACATAGAGGCCGGATGCCACAGGAGAAGGAGAATCATAAGGACATGTCATTTCAGCAGGTTCCCGCGATACCAAAACCAGCGAAGGATGGGTATCACCATGTGCCGACCAACACTTGGCATGGCATTTCCGAACAGAAGGAGGCGGAATGACGGGCAGGGTGGCTCAAAAATAAAGGATTTGTCTGCAACCCCACAGCAGCACAAGCCAGGGATAAGCCATCCAATGGAGATCGTGCCAAACGTCCTGCTACCAATAAATGTGGATGACTACCCACAAGAAATGGCTGCAGAGCAAAAAGCGAGCACCCCAACCACGAGACTAGTGAAAGTCGACAGCTACATCAGACAGCGGTCGACAAATTTTTCCAGGAAAAACGGAACATCTGACAAAGTGGCACAGGAAATAAATCACCTATATTTAAATACCAGTATGGAGAACAATCCTCCTACGAGTGCAGATGAGGAAGACATTAATACGGAACTCGACGATTTCGAGACCATGTGGCTCCAGGGTCTAAATGATGCCTTCTTAGAGGACTAAGGGCAAAAACTTGCATCAACTTTACAAACCGTGCGTGAAAGTGATTCTGCAAGAGTGGAAGAGACATAACCATGGTTATGCTTCTACTGTATGTGTAATTGAAAATAGGTGAATAAAGTGCGCGATTGCCCGTTCCACACACGTACCACCCACATATGAGGGCGTAACTACCTTTTTCTCTCCCCCAAATGATAAAAGATGTCTTTGCTTAAAGAAATGTTTTCTAAGTAAGAGGGTCGCATTTATCAGACTCCATTGGCATTCTTAACTTATGTAGTTAATTTTCGGTGACCCAGAAGTGGGAGGGAAGCGACGGAACGGCTGTTAATGCATTTGTTCATCTATCAGGGTAGGGAAATGGGACCTCATAATACTTACAAAACATAGTACTAAGATACTTATCCAAACATATTTTATGATACATACCGAGTTGAAGTGTTTGCCTATGGTGATTTTTTTTTTTACTTACCGTGCAGTAATTTGGATGGTTTTTTTTGTTTGTTTGATGGATAAATGATTTTTTGAAAGTGAATTTGTTGGCAACAAGGCTTCGGTAATATAGTATCATTGTACGGATTTAATATACTTCCCTGAAGTTTATTATTACTTACCTGAAATGTATTTATTTTTTTTGATAACTAGCGTTTATATACTTACCTTGAGTGTATTATGATGTTATAGGTTAATGCATGCAATAGCTTAACTTACCCGATAGTCAAGTGTGTTTTGCAAAAGTTCCTCCTAAATTTCTTTTAAGTATATACAAAACTAAAGATGCTTACTAGTGATAAATGTTTGTCTTAGACATATACAGAATTATTGATGATTACTTACCTTAATTGTTCAAGTTACGAATGTTTTGTCGTGCACGGAAGATAACGTTTGATATATTTTTTTTGTAAATATTGGTTACCAGGTGGAATATGGTACAATTTTTGTTATTAATCGGATTGTAGGCAAAGCTGTTTACCAGCTTAGTGGCCCACTGGTGTTTAGTAAAAGTTCAAAAGCGTGGTAATTTTAATTTGATTGTTTATAAATAAAAATACGGTGTTTTACAAAGTTTTCCAAAAAAATACCTTTCTTTTTCAGCGTCTAACTATGATTTTCTTCTGTAATGCTTTCAGCAGGACCTCCCAATAAGTATACCCAGGAGAAAAACATGGTGAACACAATTAACTGTTTTTCCCTGGCCATCTGCAGTAGGTTTGCAATCAGACTTGACGAAGGGCAAAAGTTTCACCAGTTTAGGAACCAGTAAATAATTTTGCAAATATCGACTTTCTTTGTATATACAGGTGAAAATATTAGAATTTTTTTTGTAAATATTTTTTTAATAAAAATAATCTGCTTTGGTTATAGATTTTTCAGCCCTAACTCGAAAGTAAGGTGGGGGGGGGGGAGTGACGCAGCCTGGCTATACGAGCAAAACCAAATAGACAGGCTAGTAACTGACAAAAGCAACCCATAAGGTGGCGTCACTGAGCGAACGTGAGCAGGTGCATGGTTGGCAATTACGCCAGCATGTGTCATCTCACGCAGCTTTCTTAAACGGCACTCTTTGAAAGTAAGCCCAAAAAGAAGGCACCGTTTGCCAGCTCGCTATAAACGCAACCCAAACGGTACCATCTGGACCAGAACCTCCACACGCTGGAGTGTATGGATGGGATCTCTACGTTAGACAACCAAAACAAGAATCTTAAACGATGTACAGTTTGACAACCAAAAAAGCCGTGGAAAGTGTATCTGAAATGGCATTCGGTAAATCGAGCAAGTCTGGTTCGCAAGTCCTAGTGCAAAGGACGGCCAGGGAAGAAGTAATCTGGGTCCAAGCATAAATGTGTGTGGTCTCAAGTCATTTCTAACCATAACCATTTTACCCCTTTAGCTTAATATGTTGGATGGATACCGCAAAGTTCATTTCTTTATAACTGCTACTGGCTTCCCCACATATCATCGGGTACTGAGTTCCTCTGCCACGTCAAGGCTGCAGTTAATCGGATGGGTGGGTTGGGATGAGATTGGAGGAGAACGGTTGGGATTACAACAGGGTCACGACTGCCTGCCCACCTTGGTTGAACCTGCCAGAGACCAAAGTACTCCGATGGCATAGCCGGTCATGTAGGAAATGAATGGTGAAAGGTAAGGGTTAGGATATGGAAATGTGGGATATGGGGATTCTCATTCTCTGCCTGATGATGAGCTTGCTTTGCCGCCCCGTTTCTGGCTCTCACTTCCCACTTTTCTTCCTTCGACATGGCTTTTCTTTCTCTCCTTTCCATCTCACTCCTCCCAACTGGTGGTATTGTTTCCGTTTCTGTACCACATCCTGCTCTCTTACCAAGTGCTTCTTCTCCTCACTCATGGTAGTACGCCTCTCCCCCTTGGCAGCTACCTTTCTCAACCTCTCGGCTTCTTTTCTCCTCTCCCTCTCATCCAACTTAACCATCACCTTTGCTTCTTGCCACATAGGTATACCTTTGACTCGCACTTCCCCACTCTCGCCCTCGATATCCACCACTTCCCCCTCACTATCCACTTCGCCACCGCCTCCAGATTGTTTTCCAGGTCAACGTCGGAGTTCAAGTCACCGTCTCCACCTTTGGAACGCGATGTCGGAAATGCGGTGTGTCCATCGGCATAGGTGTGTTTCCTGTCTTCGAGAATAAAGCTTATCGTCATAATGACTGTGAAGGGACTTGACTATGATGTCTGCAGCAAGTTGGTGTTTTCGACTACACATTGTGGTTCAGGAACCTTTCTCTACGGTTCGTTGTTCGAAGCAGTGCTTGTAGTCTACGTGGACCAGATGTTTCTTGACGAAGGTACTGTCGACGCCTTTCGCTGTTTGCTTGGAACTTTCCTCGGTGATGTAGGAGTACATCTTGGACCTTAGCCCTTCCAACTCCTTCACTGGAAAACCGCCCAGCACATCCTTGAACTATCCGAGAACCACTTGCCCCAATCCTTCGCCATGTCGGCGCAGATGTCTTCCATCTCAATGGTGTAGAACAGGCTGTCTGTGTCTGTAAGAGCAATGACGCCTTATTCATGTACTTCGGTTTGATTTGATGCACCCATAGTAGAACTGATACATCAGTAGCTTCGAGAGCTCCAGGATGGTGAACCCGGAATAGATCAGTAGATCGTCCTGGCCTTCAGTAGCACGGAGATTAGGTGCTTTTTGAGAATTTGAAACGTGTCTGCGTGAGGAAGTGAGGTGTACTTCACCAACTTTTGAACCTCTGTGGCAGTCTTTGATGGACAGTCTGTTCTGCTTCTCTTCCAGAGTCTTACAGAAAACTGCATTATTCTCCAATTTAAACAGGTTATTTTCAAAGTCGTTGGCTGCATTCTGTCTATGCTCGGTGTTGCCCTCATTGTAGGGCGTCAGCCAGGCCACCTGCTTGAAACCGAGGCTGCAGTGGATGCGGCAGAAAACCAAGCCTTACTGCAGGTAAAATTTCAGGTGCCAATTGTGTACGATATATTTCTGCTTGTTGAAAATGTTGGATGCTAGCTTGGTGGTAGACTTGATGGCGTGTCCTATTTCTTCGGCTGCCCTCTCAGAGAACGGTGAAACCATCAAAGAATCAGGAGGGTAGGAGGGTATCCATAATCCCCATCGTCAGAAACCGAGAAGACGTATAGGCTCAAATCTCTCGTTTAGTGACCACCTGAAGTTTCCGTACGGCAGCTTCTGGATCATGGCCCACCTGTAGAGGTTGTTGGCATCCAGGTAGATAAGATAGGATATGGGACATTCAGGGTCAAAGGTCTTGGGAAAATAGTGGTTATTCGTAGTGGTGTAGCGACAAGTGGTGTAGGAAAGTCCTCCCATGATACTCGTAGTTATGAAGATATGTTTGCTGTCGTGCGTAAAGAGGTCTAGTTTAGCTTTGGTTTGGCGTAGTGCCGTGCCCCCAACTTAAACCGTGTGTGGATAGGTAGTAGCAAGGGTCGAGACGAAAAGTCTGAAGGCAGACAGCCCGGAAGTTCTCGAAGACATCGGCAAGGAGATAGACGTTCGTGAGTTGGTATACAGCGTGGTAGGAGACAAAGCACTTGATGGTTAACATTTTCCAGATGGTCTGGGTATATTGGTATTCCTCCTCTTTAATGCCTTCTTTTTTAACCTTTAAATAAAAAGTCTTCCTAGGCAGCAGTTTTCTTTCCTCGAAGACTTCCGCTCCATTTATATACTCAGTGACCCTTCTGGGTCAGCAGGTTCAGTAAGGTGTCTGTGTCAGGTAAGGCAGTAGAAGTGTTGGTGGTAGTGGTTGAAGTGCTAGGCTCGGAGTCTAATGCAGAGGGGGTTGAGAACAGATCAAAGAGAAGACCGTTCTAGACCGGCTCGGAGAATGGTGAAGGTGCCACGTGCATTCTTCAAGTTTGTGACGTGCGTCGTCATGGATGAAGCCAAGAAGTTCAGGCTGTCGATGAACCTGAGCGTAATCACGAGATTCTTATTGGGTGCGTTGGGCTTAGGGTAGGGAAATTTCAGGTTCACCGACATGCTCTGGAATCGCTCCGCATTCCTGGTGGTGTCTTCGATGTTTCCCATAAACGTCTTGGCTGCCGATACCAGTAGATTCACGTCGTAGCCTTCAAAATGGTGGAAGACTACCAGGATGAAGCTTGTTTTCCTCGCCGACAATTGCACTTGTAGTGTGCCGCACCACGGTTCTTGCCGGGAGGGAAATGCTCGTGGTCCCGGACCTTCATATCTTCTCGAGCCTTTTTCTCCATTGCATACAACCCCGGGTAAAAACCTTGTCTGCAGTAGTAGCAGTTCTGAGCCAGCAAGAAACGAGCCTCTTCCTCTTAAGTGAGGGTTTGAGACCGAGGATTGGTGATGATGGCGGCGTACTTCATAGCCTCTTCTTTGTCAGATTTCATGAAGTCCTCCACCACAGTCCAAAATAGTATTTCGAGTTAACGATTTCCCCTTCGGGCCCAATGACAACGTACCGGTAACTGCAGGAAAGTGTTTGTGGATGACTGTGGTGGAACTGGTGGACGGGCTGGGAAGAGAACCCAGGTTGGAGCATGCACTCGAAGTCGGCATAGATGACCCAGGGATGTCTGTTTTAGCGGTTGAAGTGTATGAGCTCTAGGGTGTTGTCACCAAATTACGGAAACTTCAGCTGCTGGCTTGTGTTCAGCGCAAAACTCTCACCACGATGTTATCCCGTGGGTAAACCCTGAAAAACAGTTCCAACAGAAAAACTTTTTGTGACGACCAAATACTGCATTGAAAGAATCTGTCGAAATCTGTGATGGCGCAGTAGTGAAAGATCAGCTCTCCTGCATCGTTGTCGTCCGTGAGATAAGGCAAGTCGATGATGCGGGTGACTATAGACTTGAAGACCCGAATAAGGTGCGTGCCAAACTTGGTGGTGTAAGCAATCATGTTGATGGCAAGGCCACTGTTTTTGGATTCGAACTTATCGATTTGGTTTAAGTTGACCGGTTAATTTAACATTGAATGGTCTGCACTATCCATAAACTGGTTGTAATTTAGGGGGTTCGTGTTAAATTCCCGATGTTTTGCGGCTAACACGGAGTACAGAAAGCACTTGTGGTCGTTCTTGTTCTCTACATTCACAACAAATTGATGCTTTTACGCAGTTGAGATGGTAAAGAGATTTAGGAGGAGGCGTAGAAGGGATCGTACATCCCAACCTTGCTCTGGATTTCCCACATGACGTTGATGACTCAACCACCACCCTTCTATGTGAAAGCATCGATGGCGTGATGGATCTTCTCGTAGGCTTCTTCCACCAACCAAGGGACGTCGTGAGTGGGGGGAGCATTGGTGTAAAGGCTCCAGAAGTCGGCATTGAGGGTTTTCCGGGCTCTGGAAAATTTTACCGTCAAACAGATCTAGAATTTTCAGGAAATGAAACTGGCCAGGCAGGCGAAAAGAAGTTGGTCGATGGCAGGTTTCAAGCAGGACATGAGACGTCAGGAATCACGCAGGAATGAGGCATAGCTGTAATCGCACATGAAGTCCTTCTCGTAGCAAAGTAAGCTACCCTCGAAGGCATCTTCACAGGTTAGTGGTTCCACAGCACGGTAGCACCCACTATCACCTTAACCCATGAGAACTCTAAGACAGTTGATCGTCGTTGTATGACCAAAAAAGTTTGGCTGACGTTTTTATGATCGTTGGTCATTTGACCTCTGGACATTTGACCGACATGCACATAACCGTGGGTGTTTTGACCGACAGGGACATTTGATCGTATGGGCAGATGGCCGAAAAGCTTTTCTGTGATTCAGCTTTCTTTGGTTCTTGAGCCGTCTTATTTTATTTCTTAACCGTTTTGGATATTTTTTTTATTTTGTAGTTCAGGGAAGTGTTATTTTTGTTGGGATCTCGTTTTTTGTTATTTCATCTCCACTCTCCCCAAAAAGAAAGTAATTTCCTTCCAATTCGTCGTCTGTAAATCCCGTAATTCCTTTTTTTTATTAGTAATTTAGTTGTTTGAAAGCTAGGAATTCCTTAATCTTCCTTTCGATTCTTTCCCGCTAACTCCAACAAGCATAGGTCTGAAATTCCTTTTTTTATTTTCGTAGTATTTTTGTTTTTTGTTGTTTGTGAGCTAGGAAAACATATTTTGTTCAATGCCTTGTTGTCGCCCTGCCCCCCTCCCCCCGAAATACCGTTATTTATGTCTATCTTCTTTGTTGTTATTATTCCTTCCCCCTACTCGCCCATCCCGCAAAAATGAAGAAAGTAATTTCCTTTTAATTCGTCCTTGGTAAATTTCCAAATTCGTGTTTTTATCAGTAGTTTTGTAGTTGTTTGTGAGTTAGGAATTGTAAAATATTCCTTTCGATGCCTTTCCCAAACTCCTCCCCCCCCCACCAAGATAAAGAATATTCGTCCTTAGTAAATCCTGAAATAATTAGGATACTTTTTTATTTTAACATTTTTTACTTTTTTTTATTGTAGTTTGAGCTAGAAAAGCATCATATTCCATTCAATGCCTTGTTCTGCCACCCAGATATTTCGTTAACGTTGTTTGTATCTTCTTTTTTGTTGTTATACACATTTCCTCTCCGCCCCCGGCCCCCCCTCCAAATTTCTTTCCAATTCGACCAAAGGATCAACTGTAAGAAATTATTGAGTTTTCTTGTTAATTATTGCTAATGACATTGGTACTAAATTACAGCTAAAAACACAGCTAAAACATGACAGTATTAAAAACATTTATTATTGTTACTTATTCTAACAATTTCGGTATATTGTCTTGTAGATCTGTCATTGTCGGTGTTTGTTGTTTCGGGTTTTTGGTCGTCGGTGATGTGTCCGTAGGCTATATATCCGTCGGTGTTTTATTTTTCGGTTCGTTTGTTTTCGGTCATTAGTCCGTCGGTATAGTAAATTTCGGTGAAGTGTCCATGACTCCACAGCACAGTCCTCGCATCTGGACTCCTCATGGATGGAAGGGTGCAGGATGCAATGGAAATCCTCTACCGGGTGTCCCTGTTGATGACATCTGGGAAGCTGGTCGATGTGACGTCGTTGAGAGGAAAAATCCTCACCACAAAACACGCAGGAAAATGCTGTTTTTGTAGACATTTCCAAATCTAGAGACAAGGATTGAACACTAAATGTCATCTCATTAAATATAAGAAAAAATTTTACACTTTATTTACAACATTATGCGAGCTCTTTTAGGTTATCCACCCAGCTGTAATTTATCATCGTACCCCTCTACTTAACTAGGTCATTGATCTTTCCACCGTCTTCCGCGTCTTTAACACCTTTACCAGAAACAGGTCCGGTATGCACGTTTTTTGCAACCCCTGCTTGTAAAACCAACCCTCGAAACCCTCCCCATCGTTATTCCTTAAGGTGTACGTGAGAGGCCTTATGTTCCGTATTTTCTCTACCGCGTATATCTTGTCCGTCTAGTTCTGCAGGTATTGAACTGGAATTTGATGCGAGATATTCTCATCTAGTCCCCGACTTTAAACTTATGTTTAACCGCCAAGTGGTTCGTCGCTAGAACGGTTGGTGGAACATTAATACCTGCAACCATGTCTTTTTGTCTAGCTCTGATTGTCCTGTGCACTGGTCCGTTGTACTTACGTAAAAGGTCTGTAATCAGATAGAGCTACCCCTGCGTGTGAACTCGTGCCACATAGCAGTCATCTGGGTTCAGTTGAAGCGTTAGACCACACTGGCCTTGGTCTCGGAAAAAGTGTGGTAGTGGTTGATACCACGTAATTTCACCAGGGCGGCAAACCGGGAGTTGAAGAAATCCTTACCCTCATGTGACTGCAGTGTCTGGGCCTGGTCGAAACCGGCATCTTCTCGAAGGTGGTTGCAACATCGCCCATAGTCTTGGATTTGATAGGTTCTGCCCGAGCGAACTTACTATACACGTCTGAGTGAGCAGGTTCTTGTGTCCCATGTTAACGTCGGAGTATGGGGTAATTTCAACGAGATAGATTTGCCACAAGTCATCCATGCGAACGGTCTTTGTTCTACATCTTGGGTATTGACACCTAGCCGGTTTGTGTAGCTCTTTGACTAATCTATTCATTTCGTTCCTTTATTTATTTATTTATTTATTGTTGCCCCAATACCAACTTGACCTTATCCTTCAGCGCACTGGCAACAACCTAAACGGCCGCCTTATCACCAATCCCACCCCCCAATGTTAGACAGCAGTAATTCCAGGCTGTGGAAGCCAGCACTTCGTCGGCTTGGTGTTGATCTTCCAGAGAAGCACTGGCTGTGTAGGCTACATTGTGTTGTTTACAAGCTTCGTCTAAAGTGTTTATACTTATGTAAACAGACACGAACCTTTCTTGTTCCTGGGCTCATGGCCCTAAAAACCGCGCATTTGCCTTTCAAGAACAGCTGATTATTCGAAGTCGTTACGAGGTTGGAGTCGACGGTGGTGGTGTCTCGTTTACACTTCAAGCAGTACATATTTGAAATGCGATTCAGTCCTTTTTTACCTAAATAATGAAACATCAATTACGACAACCTGGGCGAAATTATTGGGAAGTTCAAGACACGTCGGAGTAAACTTAGATTTCCCAATTCACTGCAGTGAATCGTCTGTGGTCCAGCTACATGTGGGAAGACGAATATGGTCGTCAACCTCCTCTGGAATTAGGACTGGTTAGAAAATGACAGACTCTATGTATGCTTCAAGACCCTATTTCAGACTAAGTAGGAGTGGCTGAAATCATCATGCCAACGTGGATGTCCTTTACCTGTGCCAGATCTACAGAAGGATATTGAAGCGGGTGGTTCGTGACAATGCCTACATCCTGATTCTGTTTAGGCAAAACGACACCAATCTTAACCACACATACAACAAAAATGTTGGGTGTGACATGAGCTTCGAGGAGTTTAAGCGAACCTGCGGAGAGTGGTAGAGTTCTGACCCAGATTTCTAACCATTGACAAGACCAAACCCTTGAGAGAAGGAATCTATAGACGCATGTTGGATTGAGTCTATTACCGAGTTGAGTCGGGTTAGTTTTGACCTGATTGGGACATAGACGTTTAACGAGAACGTGTCTTTAGGTTGACGTGGACGTGAGTGTTTGGGTCGATGTAGACGCTAGCTTGGGATCTAGTTGGCGTGGACGAGCAAACGAAATTTAAAATATTTTTTCCTCAATAAAGTCATGGCAACTCGGCAACACCCAGACCAGGTCTCCAAACAGTACAAAGCTTTAAAACAGTGTCTCAAACGAAAATTCCACGCTGCAAAACTCGAAAGAGCCACCGAGTCGAACACCTGACAAATATTTTCAAACCTATCGCAGACCCCATCCAAGAGCAGACCAAACACCAAGCAATATAGAGCAAGTTCGCGGCTGCTCAGTGTCAGCATCAGATCATCGAAGCTATCGAAGCAGCAACAGAAACAGCACATACAACATGGCCAACAACTTTCTAACATTCAAAGGGCCTTGGAAGCCATGATTGGACCCAACTACGATAGTGAAGAAAAAGATGGAGATACTAAAGACTTGGAATCCAAGATGGATTTTAGTGCTGGGTCAATGAGACGACTGTCTAGCTCCATCGGAACGCTCACCCTCGGCTCGCTCAAGCAAATAGAAGCCATGACTTTGAAAACTCGAAAGAGATACTTGGAAGACGAAACTTCTTTACTAGACACGAGCATGTTCGCCTCTAAAGAGACTCTCACCGACCCAACTTTCGGTGCAATGTTCGGCCGCAAACTAAAAGGTACAAGAAAGGTTCCTCAGACGTGGATTTCCAACGGGACGACGTGGTAGTGGCAGGGAAAAAGTATAAGGGTACCGACGAATTGTTGTAGTTGATCATGCTTAAGAACCCTCATAACTCTACCGACGATCATCTGAGAAACCACGATCCCATGTCTAAGAGACTAAAAAAGAGTACTGGTTACAAGTACGCAACCTTCATTAAGCCGGTATTTGGCAAGGAGAAGGGGCTCCAGCAGCAGCAACCGACTCGACAAGGGGAAGGATACGCAACATGCATTAAATCCGTTATGCGGGGGAGACAACAGCTGACTTGACAAGGGGTAGGATACAGGTTTACAAAGACCCGAACGACCTGTGCGAAAGACTGAAACTGATCAAGGCTTCGAGAGATGCTGGGAACAACTCCCTCGTCCAAGAAATAGTGTACATTTATGCATAGTTGAAAGCTAACAGTCTTTTGTCGGATGATGATCATGGCAAGTTAATCAAAGAGTTTGGGAAATGTTAGAAAAACAAGCAAAAATTGACTAATGAAGGGCTAAAGAGCAATTTTAATAATAAATGTTTAAGACCACAATGCCGCTCTCGTTCATAGTTGTTTCCTCAAACACTGCAGAATTCACCATCAAGGTTTCGACACCGCTATTGCTCGCGGACGATAAGGAGGGATGGGAAACATACAACTCGATTCCGAATGTCTAACCTATAGAATCAGAACGTATAAATACACCCACAACAATGGTATGGATTTGGACAAAGCCATCATTCCAGAAGGTGTCCGACAAATTAAGAGCAACAGATAACTACATCAACAGGGAATTAAAAAAAGCGTCAGCATTGGGATGTCCTGAATGATGCCTCTTACATTTGCATCGTCAGCAACCTCAATACTTTGAAATGCGAGCTACATATCACAGACAAATGATACAAGGTAGATATCTCTGCTGGGAGCTGTGGGAACGTTATTCAGATTTAATATCGAAGTTTACGTACAAGGCATCTGCATCCCCAAGAACATGACCAATATCGTTGATGTCAATTCCATCTTGGTACACTGCAATCTGGTGGGCAATTCTTACGTGAATGGGTCGAGGCAGCCTACCCTATACTCCTTCTTTCCAAATTGTGCACCGGGATGCAAGATCATGCAATCCCCCACAACTTGATCTAATTGTCTGTAACCAGCAACGCCATTCACTCAATTAGTACATGGCTAACCGACCAGGATGATCGTCAGCTTAATTAGATGGGTGAGACAGTGAATATGAGACTGCACTTGAGAAAAAGGTAGGAATACTAAAACTAAATGAACAAACAATTTTTTATATAATAAAAGGATGTAATTTAGTGTCGATTAAATGCGGGACTTCAAGCCGAACAAACCATCTACCAAACAACAACCACTATCTACCAAATCCCAAGCTAAACGCCGACAAGTCCTGACTCCATCAAACAAAGCCTTTCTCGATACTCCCATGTCTAACTCAAAATGGAGACTGCAGAAGGATACCTAAATGTTCAGGAGCCTTTTACCCTGGACGAGTCTGTGGTAGAGTATAATTACCACGACTATACTCGATTAGTGGGAACGAACTGGAACAATGTAAACTCGGAACTTAGAATAGTCGTTTAGAACCAGGATCTCTTCACCAATCCTCACCAGAGTTACCTGTACATGGAGGGTGCCTTGGTAAAGGCAGGAGATGGGTCAGCTTATGCGGCCACCGACAAGATAGCTCTCGTAAACAACGCAATAGCCTACCTCTTTTCGAACATCAGGTATCAGATGGGAAACCAGGTGTGGACGAGATCAATCACCCGGGAGCTGCCAGCGCCATGAAGGTTATTGCCTCCTATAGCAATCAAGACCAGGCTCATGCAGCAAAAAGAGGATGGTTTCTAGACAGTTGCAATGCAGTGCAGCCAACGAACATCATCTTCAAACGCAAGAGAGACGTAATTCTAACCACCACACCCCGATAGGTTCTTTCGCTTTTACCATCTCCTCTCCCATCTCCTAGGATTCTTTGAAGGTTACACCAAAGCAATTTATAGTATTCAGCAAACGTTGATTTTAATGCGGACTACAGACACGAATGACATCTTCTGAGACACCAGAGCAGCCCCCAGGAAAGATCGTTCTGCACAAGTGCCTTCCCCGTGTAATCCCTTCAGACGCACAGGAAGGGACACATGGCTTTCAGACACTGGTACTCGGATCTGCTCGATTAACCCACTACAACTAGTTGTACGTGGAGATTGTTCACGACGAGTTCTATCGAGAAGCCAAGATACTTGATAATTGGATTTCAGACTGGGAGAGAAATGGACCAGAAAAAAAATTGTACGGTATTCGATCACTGCAACCTAACGGTTGCTCACGTGACACTGAACTCGGAAACATATTCGTTTCTAGAAATGAATGCTGATTTCACCAGCAGAAACATCTCAAATATATATATCAAGATTTGCTGAACTTCAGGAAACAGTATTACGGCGAGTTGCTAATGCGCCCGGTCTTTAACGTTTCAACTTTTGTAAAGAATTTCCCACTAATTACGATAGAGTGCTCAAAACAGAACGAGAAACTGAAATCAAGTGTGATTGATGTGTCTTTCAGATTTAAATTCAGAGCTCAAGTACCGGCCAACACTAGCCAACACAACCCATAGCCAACCGGCCCTGGTTATCAGTGACCAGCCTTTGACCCTGAAGTTGTATAGGAGCAAAGTCGAAGTTGTGACATGAGGGGAATAAATAAACAGGTAAGTAAATAAGTACAATAATTATGTATTCGTCAACACCCCTTCATTTATCAGTTTCCCAGAAGACAAATCAAGGATAGAAAAAACACTGAGTGTTCGTCTAGTCAACTCTCAGTGAAGAAGACCAACGTATCTCTAGCAGTCACCAAAATGCAGCAGTCGAGAATTCATAAGGCTCGAGCTAAAGGCCGGGGATTGAAGCTTAAATTTTCACGCACACAAGTCAAGAAATGAGGATTCTTTCCCGCACTCCTCCTCCCTGTTCTCACAGCCATCGGAGCAACAGCTGGAGGTACTGCTAGAATTGCGAAAGCAGTCAACGACACCAAGTCTAACACGAGAAATAAAGTGACTCAACACGATGATGGATGCAGTAGCCTTACCTAAAAGCAGCGGATTAAAAAGAGCTGCCAGAGGTGGTCGCGGATTTTAACGAACCAGCGAAGAGTGTTAGAGTTCCGACCCGCACGGATTTCTAACCACCGAAAAGACCTCCCTTGAGAGAAGGGAGGTATAGACGCATGTTGGATTGAGTCCATTACCGAGTTGAGACGGGTTAGTTTTGACCTGATTGGGACGTAGACGTTTAACGAGAACGTGTCTTTAGGTTGACGTGGACGCGAGCTTGGGTTCGAGTTGGCATGATCGAGCAAACGAAATTTAAAATATTTTTCCTCAATAAAGCCATGGCAACTCGGCAATGCCCAGACCAAGTCTCCAAACAGTACAAGGCTATAAAATACGCTCTCAAACGAAAATTCCATGATGCAAAACTCGAAAGAGCCACCGAGTCGATGCACCTGACAAATATTTTCAAACCGATCGAGGACCCCATCCGAGAGTAGACCAAACTCCAAGCAATATAGAGAAATTTCGCGGCTGCTCAGCGTCAGCATCAGATCATCGAAGCTATCGAAGCGGCAACAGAAATTTCACGTACAACATGGCCAAAAACTTTCTAACATTCAAAGGGCCTTGGAAGCCACGACTGGACCCAACTACGATAGTGAAGAAGAAGATCGAGATACTGAAGACTTGGAATCCGAGATGGCTTTTAGTACTGGGGCAATGAGACGACTGTCTAGCTCCATCGGAACGCTCACTACCGGCACGCTCAAGCAAATAGAAGCCATGACTTTGAGAACTAGAAAGAGATACATGGAAGACGAAACTTCTATACTAGACACGGTGCAACTAAGGCCGTTAGCTACATAGTACCTGAGCGTGTTCGTCGCTAAAGAGACTCTCACCGACCCTACTGTCGGTGCAATGTACGACCTGGATACTAAAAGGTACAAGAAAGGTTCCTCAGACGTGGATGTCCAACGAGGCGATGAAGAAGCCCAACGTACCTCTAGCAGTCACCAAAATGCAGCAGTCGAGAATTCATAAGTCTCGAACTAAAAGCCGGGGATTGAAGCTTAAATTTTCACGCACATAAGTCCAGAATGGAGGATTCTTTCCCACACTCCTTCTCTCAGCTCTCGCAGCCATCGGAGCAACAGCTAGAGGTGCCGCTAGAATTGCAAAGACAGTCAACGATACCAAGTCTAACACGAGAGAGCTCGGAGAAATAAAGTAACCTAACGCGATGATGGGTGCCAGAGGTGCCAGAGGTGGTTGCGGATTTTTCTGGCATTCCATTAAACAAACCATTAACAAACTTAGGCCTCGCCAATTATGCTAAAACGTTGGGGATCAGCACATGCAGAGTAGTTTATTTGAAAGTCCTTCTACCTACGCGTCCGAAAGTGGTCGAATGTGCAATACTTGAACCTACATGATTTGAAAGCTGGGGACGATATTCACTGGGTTGCATATTACTCAGAAGGAGGTTCGTGCGCCTTTTACTGCCTACAGAGCTCGCAGCATACCTTGTAAACAGGGAAATAATCTGGGACTCGAAAAGGATACAAGCGGCCAACGAGATATTATGCAGGACAATATTGCTTAGCCATGCTGTATTACTTTAATAAGGGCTATACTAATTTATTCGAAGTGGTGGAGAGCCTCAGTGCCTGATGATATGAGGGGAACAAGCAGCAGTGAAGAAAAATAAACTTGGTGGCAGCCATCTGATAAAGTAACCGGGGTATCGGGTTTTGTAAAGGGAGACCAGGTTCCAAACCGTTTTGCTCTAGGACTAGCTGTTAGCAAGTTACGGCTAGTTATTTACAAAACAAACTCGGTGCCAGCCACCCGATAAGCAGTGCAGGCAACACGTTGGTAACAGCCAGAGGAAGCCAAATTTCAAACCATTTTGCTCTAGGAGTGATGGTTCGCGAGTTACGGTAAGTTAAATCAAAAGATGGGGTGAGCCAACTTCCAAAAATGACGGTACCTGTGTTTTCGGGTGGGCCATCCTTTAGCTAGGACCTCCGGTGGGTGGATTAAAAGGGTGGCCAAATTTCAATCAGTTTCGCTCTAGGACCATTATTTTAGAAGTTACGCCCATTTTAAGGAATTTCTAAAAACGAAACTGAAATGGGGCAGTCCTGATTCCAGTCTTCAAAATGGTGACATTTCCGGTTCCTTTAAAGACAGGAAGTGACGTCATTCGAAATGGTGACTTACATGTGGCAGCCATCTTGGAAAATGGCGGCATCCATAGTTTACATGGGGCAGCCATCTTGTCTGTCCTCTGAGGCCGAATCCCCACTATTATACTACTGTTGAAGTGGGATTCCGACATTTTACCCAATAAGACCTTCATACCTCACATACTTATAGGGAAAACAAAGCGCCATCAGAATGAGACTGGTTAGCGACTCACTAAGTTAGTGATTAAAAGCATCGCACGGGCACTCCTAGTGGACATGAATTTACGCGAACCCTTCTAGGGTAATGCTTGTCTGGAGGCCACCTTGGTTCAAAATAACCTTTCTACCAAGGCTATTCTAAATGATATATGCCCACACCGGTTGTGGACTGGGAGTCCTGAAGCTCAGATTTTCATTAGTTTTGGGTGTCTTGCATATGTCTATTCATCCACTGCAGTGAGATGGAAACTAGGTTTTGCCGGACCTCCACAGATTTATATAGGGTACGGCATGGATAGACCTGCCTGTCGGCTGCTAAATCCATGTATGGGAAATTCATGTTTCCACCAATGTGAAAATCTTGGAAGGGATTAATGGTGCGAGCTAGTTTCATTATGGGCTGCACGCCGTGATTCGTTTAGCTTCACTAGCTCGCCATACGATAGCTTTCCAGCTAATTTGAGTGTGGGAATAGTGGTGCATCCGGCCACCAAACCCAGTGTAGAGTCCTCAGAAGCAAGAGAGGAAGGATCTTCGAGACAATCTACGTCCAAGCCCTAGTAGCATTGGATCAGAAGTATTGCTCAGATCGGCCACACCAACATAGGTGATAAGCATTGTAGCAATCACAGTGGTATTCAATCTGCTCATACTGGTGCTAGTGGCTCCAGCAGCGGTTCGGTGAATTCCGGAACTAAGAAGCATAGTCAAATACTTAATATTTGTATGCCCCGATGACCTCACGGAACCCACACCAAACCAGTCTGGACAGCAAATGAGTGCAAATCGAATGTCCGGTGTTCTGATCGCCTTAAGGGTATATCTCCTCGTTATGCGATTTATAAATTGCAATGCATTCTCCCCCAATATTTTCCTCATGCTCTTGGTCCAGGTGTGGAACCTAACTCTCAGTAATGTTTATTTTGGCATCTATCTACTAAACTAGAAACCCCATAATACAAAACTATCTAATTTATTACACTGCTTGTTGATATTACGGTGATCATTAACTTACATATTAATGGTAGTATCTTGCCACTTGTTAGCCCCACTCCCTATCGAGGGAGGGAGATGGGTATGGGAAGTGATACTTAGCCCCTTCACTTCTCCACTTTTAACACTCCTTTCACTGTTCTAAGACAATTGCTCATTCGAAGCACTTGCACCTCTGTTAATGTTTTCTCTTTGCATTAATCGATAAACACTACGCCTTTTCTTGAGTTGTGTTTTGTAAAATGTTACTTAAACTTTCAACAAAAAGTCTTCAGCCAGAGCCTATTATTGTCAGCTCACGTTGGTTTGTTATACTTTTTATAGTATCTCGATTTATAACAGAGTTCTTGTCTTCAAGAACTCTGCTATAAATCGAGATGCTATAAACAGTATTCATATTCATTGTATTTCATTGTATCCCTTATACAACAATTTTACACCGGGCCCCTCCACTTTTGCTATTGTTTCTCATTCTTTTTATCTATCACTAATTCCTCAAATGAGTAGGAGGTTTTTTCTGCATGTCCGCCTTTGTTTTTAGGCCAATCAGGCCTAAATTTAAATCCTGCCTAACTCAACGCTCAACGCATCAGTTATCTGCCCATACTGTGGACGTAACCCACCCCTGGGTATGTGACCTTTCATGTGGTGATTTTCGTCGACTGGACGTGTGATGATGTAAAATGTACAACTCAAGCATTTTGATAAAGTTGGAACGGAGTAATAATGCTGGGACCGAATCCTCTTAAAGAAGCGGACAGCAAGTAAACGTATGTTTTACTAAATGGCTATGGGGATTTTTAGTCAGTGTTGCCCGCAATCTTGTAGAATCACTATTTCCTCGGACGTTTCTGGCCAAGAGCAGTATCAGCCATCCGATCCATAGGTCTTGTATTAATTTCGACTAATTCCTCAGGGTTTTGAATTTAACCACCCTCTGCCCCATTACGAAGTCAACTTTTAGAAGCAAAGTCAATTCACGTGACAGAGCTTTTAATCAAAAAGAGTTGGCATCATCAGCTTATATAAATCATCTAATTTGTCCTTTACCATTGATGTGTATAGCTTCAAGACATATCTGCCCACATGGACTACAGAGCCACACTAACCAAGTCTAGCTTCAATTCGAATAATTCGTACAATATGATTTACGAAATTTCTGCATTCCATTCCTCGTAGTAGGGCTTACCTGCATCTCGCACCTTCATAATGATTAAACAATTTCTTCAAAAAATAATTCGTTACACAAGTGTTCACTTTTTTTCCATCTGTGCAAGGCCTGTATCTGGCATCACGAAAATGTCTCTGTAATCATAAGAAGGTAGATTTGTGTAAGTGACACAATTCTTACATTACGAGTAACATTCGCATATAGTCAATAAGGACGTGAACTGTTTAGCGTTAGTTAGCTTTGTACGCTCGTATATGGCACTGTACGAGTACAGTTTCAATTTTGTTTTAATTATTTAAAATAATGTGCTGAATTATTATTAATCCAAAACAGGAGAACATAACGAGTGCTGGAGTAATGAGGAGTGAAGAACAATATTAAAGCTGTAATGAAGAGATTGACGGAAACAGACTCACTCGGCGAGTTATTGTACTCCAGAAAATGTCATGTAAAATTTGTCAGTTGCCCAATCAGTTGGTGTGACAATGATGCAGGTTAAAGTCTTGGGAATGGTCGATTTTTCTTAATATATAAGTTTCAATTGAAGTAATCACATGACCCATCAACCATTAGAGTATGCTGAATCTTTTGAAGTTTATTACACCTCCTCATTCATATGAAACGTTTTTATTTACTTCTGTCAAAAATTTTTATTTGCATAACAAACAATGCACGCGAATGTAGGTTACCTTAGAGTATCCATGTTCTTCCTTTTTACTTTTAGTTAGAAGAATAAATGTAAAAAAAAAAAATATCTGTCACTTACAATAACGCCGCTTTGAATAAAACACAAAAAATTAGGACAGCATTCGTTTATATGTGGGCACAAACAACTTATCAGTTGCAGTGCCCTTTTTTCATATCCTTCTTTCCTTCCAAAATTCGGATATACAAAAATGATTATTTAATTATTATATAAATGTCACGAATCATACTAGACTCATAATCGACACAAAGAGCAACATGATCGAATCGAACATGTAAAGGCCATAGGCGCACATACACTTTCAAAAGGGTAATAAAAAAAGGACAGGCACTAATTTTCCGATCCCTGATGTGACGAGCTCTACCGTCAGCATTGTTACATTGGGTTGATTGTTGTCGTATTGTTTATACGTTGCTAAGCCTCTGGTTTGGCACGACTGTTTTGGGGTAGACAGCAATGGTTTGCTAGTTGAACTGTAAATTTTGGAGGTAAAACTTAGGTTAAACTTTTATGGTATACGCCTAGGCCTCCTAGATAAATAAACGTCAATACGTGATGTTGTGACTACAAATCTGAGTCTCCGTGTAAGTTGCCTTCCCAGTTTGCCCGTTGAACCTCACACCTGCATTAAGAGATTTAAAATAAGGTGTCTCAGAAAAGCTAGTAACAACTGGTTCCTACCAAGGTTGTAACCCTAGAATCTGCACGGTAATCTGCAAATAGCCTTTGTTTCCATGGTTTCTTGCATATATTATAATGATTTTTCGTCACAATTTTTACTACCAAAACAACATTCAAAAAGAGGGGGTGACGTTCTTTAAGTGCTCCTCGAAAAGTGATGTAACCGGAGAAACTAATCAGTGGTTGTGTCTTCTTTGTTTGTTGACCATGTTATTGGCCGAGTGGATGAAATCAGCAAAAAGGAATGATTGACTGGAATTGGATTTTGGGTCTGTTTGCACGAGATTGTATATTTAGGAGATGAAGGCATCCGAAATTTTATACTGATTTGGTTGAAATTACATGACAAGGAAGCATTTGTGCATGACATGCATGAGTTCGAAGAGAAAATTCCTACCACATTTTCAAAGTTATAAAGTTTCCCTCGATTCAAGGCGCAAGAAAGTACTGACCCGCAAGGAACAAAACTAAACATTTCTTACGCCTATTGATACTGCTTGTAGGTAATTAACTATAGGCAAGTTTGTTAAGTAGCTGTCAGTGCATACAAATTACCAGTTGCAAGGAAAATGAGCCTCATTTTTGAGAATGGGACAAGGTCGATTTAAGTAAGTTCTAGAAAACATTCGCAGATGTGTTCTTTCTACCCCTTTTGTATCGAGGTTCATGTAGTAAGATATGATAAACATAGAGTGTGTGAACAGCCACTCCTCCGACATAGGCAGTGCATCAAAGAAGAAGAAGCCAAGAAGTCAAAAGACAAGGCTTTGCTGGAAAGTTTATTGACAAACGTATGCAGGCTAGTACTGACGCTAACAATTCTAGAACGTTGTAAACACTCTCATTGTTGGGTGGATTCCCGCAGAATATGTGGTGTTTTTAGAAACTTTGCTTGCTGAAAGTGTTAACCAATAATCCGTATAGCACTAGTAAGGATAAAAGGGAAAAGCCACCAATTTAGAGCAATCCTCCAGAAAACCCCTCCAGTTTAGCATTTTTTTTGCTACTCTTATATGAGCATTTTTTGCAGGATTTTTTTTACGGGGTGTTGCTTGTTGGGCATTGTTACCACATGTATATTTTTTATGGAGGTGTCTTTTCTAGTGCAGGGAAGAAGGGGTAGTGTCTGTTCGATCGTGTAACTTTCCAGTAAATGAATTGGTGCATTCGTTGAGTGCCATTGATACAAACGGGGATGTAGCCTCACTCTCCCAACATGTGTTATTTTGCAAGACATTTCTGCAGAG
>JAHWFP010180519.1:0-14878 GCA_023313725.1 Lithobius niger | reverse complement strand
CAAAAATTGTGTAACGGCCCCTCTTATGTGTGAATTTTGTGGCCCACAAATGGTTAAACAAATATTTTTTGTATGATCGTTTTTTCTTTGCATTGTCTGGAATTTTCTTCCAGATTTAATCTTTGTAACTTTTTATTTTATCGTAGGCATGGGTGTTACAGAAGTTGGTGAGTCATCGTGCACGGCTTTGTACTCTCCTGCTCCAATTGTGTGATATGGTGCAGAGGGACCAGTTTACACATAGTTTAATGGTTTTGGGCCTGTTAGACCCGGCTCAAAACCAGGAAGCGTCCCAAGCTAAAGGCAGCAACAGCAGCACAAGCAATAAAACACAGATGGCTACTCCCAAACAGTCGGGAGTCAAGGTGAGCACTTGTGAATGTAAAATTTATGTATAAGATTTCTTTTCAAAGTAAAGCGAAGTGCATGTAATTATTTTAAATCCGTGTGTGGAAAAAGCCATTAAACACGGAAAGTAATTAATCTGCTGCATGTTTCATCTAAGTTATTAGGTTACTTTTCTTAACCCTCAATTAGGGATCAACCGAATCTATTCTACCAAATCTGGATCTGATCCGGATAAGTGACAAGATGTGCCAGGTCATATCCGGATCCCAACCGAATCCTCCTCCCCCCCCCCCCTAAAAAAAACTTTTGTAATTTACACAAGACTGAATTTTTTCTCTGCCAAAAAGTTTGAGTATCGTTAAAGCCTGAGTGATTTTTCCAACTTGTTTATTGGTTTCCCCCTTAATTTCTGAACAGTTTATGATATCCATTTGAAATTAGCTCCATTGGAAAGCTGGCGAAAAAACGTTTCAAATGGTGTATTGGAATGTCCAAATCGACCAAAGATTTGCGAAGTTATTAAAAAGATCCAGTTCAGATTCGGATTCGGTCGATCCCTACCCTCAATTTGGAAAGGGTTTACTGAAGTCAGTTCAGTAAATGTAACTGCTAACCTATGTCTAAAGCATCGCAACTTTAACTTAATGACATGATGGGATGAGCACTTAAAATTTACGAATTTCTGTGACTGAACATTCTATCATTAAATTTAAAAAAAACAATACTTGGATACTTTAGATCTGATGAACTAGTGGGACCTTGTAAAATTGCCCAACAGTTACTTAAAAATACTGGTAAACTCTGAATAAATGATATTGGGAGAATACTGTAATGTTAAGTTTTATGTGTCGGAGTGAGTGGCAATCTATACCATTGATAACAATGGTAATTAATGCAATGGAAGTGGAAAAGTTGATGTTTCTTTACAACCCGGAGACTGTAGGGTGGTGGACGATGATAATCATTAGCGCTTACTGAATCACCATGTAGAAGCCGAGGAAAACTGGATAATTATCATGCCAAAGATAAATACGGACAAAAAATTGACGACTTACTATTCTGGATTCATTAGATAAGAAGAAGCATTAAATTCTTTTCACAGCATTGCATCATTGGGGTTGAGAAATGAGAAGGACTCATCTGATTTCCATTAACTGATTTCTCTGTAATATTTACATGCTTTACGACGTTAGTTGTTCAAGTTGTAGAATTTCATGTAGTAAACTCGTAACTATAAGTTAAAGTTGATCAAGTCATTTCGTGCATAATTAGTTAATTACAACTGATGCAAAACCTTAATTTGCATACGAACCAACATGTGCATCTTTTCGATTCTAAGCCTCTCTCTTCTTCTGCGATCGATTTCACACACAAAAAAAATTGCCCTGCTTCATGACAAAAAATGTGACATACCTACACTCCTTACACTATTGTTAAAACCACGACGTTGTAAATCTCTACAAAGCCTAAGATAGTTACCAAACAAACTGTAAAAACCATATGAAACCCATAAATTATCAGTTACCAACAGTTTGATTCCCACAATATGGATTGCAATTTTAATACAATGTTAAGCTTGATTGCAGAGAAACTGATGGCACGTTTTTTAGGATTACAGTTAAACTCATTATAACAGTACCTCCTAGAAGAATAAAGCAATTTTACCAATGCTGTTATTGAGACTCTTCCAAAGCAATTTTACCAATACTGTTATTGAGACTCTTCCAACAACAATGCATAACAATAAACCTGATATAGCATTCTATTTCCAAAGATCCTTGGGCATCGTTATAGGGTTTTCACTGTACGGTATTAGTGTGTTTATATTTTGTTGTGTTTTATATTCCAGTTGAACTTGGTGGAGTCATTAAGTATCCCCCCTCCCTCCAGTCGCAGTACACTGGCTCGGAAAGCAGGTCACTTGCTACGATCAGGTCAAGGTGCTGATATGGTCTTTGAAATTGTTTGTTTGCAAGGTATGTTATATTTTGTGATTGTTCAGTGGATTAGTGAAACTTGTATGAAAAATGTTCCGTAACCTGGTCCTAAAGTACAACCAGAAAAAAAAAAGATAAAATTAAATCCTTTAATATCGCATTTTTTTCATTACATATTGAAAAATGTATTTGCACGTCGCGGTGTTTTCGTTTACGAGTGTTACCTTCCAATGTCCGGATTATTTCTGGAAGTTCTCGGGACGCACGTTAAGGATTTAAGAGGAACTTAATCTTTGGTGTTTGAAGTATTTCAGAATTGTGGCTCTTAGCTCAAACCTCTTCTAAGTTTGTACTCATCGACCCAGACAGTCCGTTAAGTAGCATCAGTTAACAAACTAAAAAGAAACTTGCACAGTAAATAATTGAACTCTTGTCGATATTAGACTCTTCTGTTGCAAACTCGGCTCTGCTCGAATTAAAATTATTCTACTCACACACTCCTAGTCGCCTTATAGGTGGGACAATACATACTTATTTGGAAAGAGCTGAATTGAGCGTAACTGAAGCAGCAGCACTGATTGACTACCAGTTATTTCGATTAAGTAATTGGCAGGTAACGGTTTTGTTCATTGTTATTTATTATGTGATATCAGAATCTACAGGAATTTTTGTTAATAATGCTTATGTTCAACAACTTCAGTTGCTGTAAAAACTGTCATAAAATTATTGTATGTTGTTGCAGATGCTACAGACACTGTCATTGACCATACCCATGGCGAACCTATTGATCGTTCAACAAGGGAACATGAAGTTGAAGTCCATGAGATGCATGCACATTGTGTTGTCATTGCAGCACGTTGCGATTGGTTTCGTCGTGCCCTCCTAAGTGGAATGCGTGAATCAATTAACAAGTACGTCATTAGGAATAATTTTTTGAATTAAACAAACATAGATGCAGGCTGATAAGGACCTATGTTTGGATAATGGGTCTTCCTTGACCGTATGATTTCTTCATTTTGTTCATGAGTAGCCAAGTTGTGTTTAGTCATCGATTGTTTTGGTCAATAAAAAAATTACCTGTCTATCTTTGTTTTACAGGAAAATTGTGATTCATGACACAAATCCATCGTTATTTAGGATATTTCTAGAATATCTTTATGAAGGTCAACTGGACACGTCTCAAGTGACAACTGAGCAGCTGGCTGATTTAATGCTGCTCAGCGACCGCTATGAGGTAAGGCACACTGTAAAAATCTTCTTCTAAATTACAACACTAAAGATGTAAAAACTTAAAATTCTTAAAAAATAATGTTTAATTCCTTCCAGAGTTATCTTTATTCTTTAATGGGTTTTTTTTTTTTTGCATATCAGTTAACTGTAAGCAAACAATAGTAGTTTTCAATACATAAAACTGATGAATAATTGTTATGTGAATCAGTGTTCTTTATTAAGGCTGTACTGAACCGAACCAGGTCTAACAGAAGGTGTTCGGTTCGATTCGGTGTGTTGGTTGGCCTTTTAAAAGAAAAATATTGAACAGAATATACTTCTACTTCTACCTGACAATTCAACGTGGTACCGGTGGTGGTTCCATCCTTACGAAGGGTGCAGAGTCCTTTCCCACGGTGGAGTTGGAATGTGGCAGCACTGGTTGGAGAGCGGTCATCAGACGGTGCTATGAATGATTCATAGGGCTGGCCCGTGCCACGTTCGTGTATTTGTAATCCCCCCAATCTTGTAAACCCAGCCAGGAGGAGCCTGCAAAGGAGAAATGTTGAATCTTCCAGTTCCAGAGAACTTGTTCTCGCAGGAGAATCGAAGTTCTCGAAGTAGAATCCGACGCAGTTGGGTTACTTCCACTCCTGCCCACCTCCCTGGTGCAATGGTTGCCAGCTTCAAAAGACAGTAGTTGCTACACACGAGGCAGCAGGGTGGTGGAGTACTGGAAAGTGACGTGAATTGCGTCATTTAAGAGATTTAAATGTGCCAAGTACTAAGAACAAGCATGCTGAAAGCAAAGGGATATCCCAAATCTTGTTAACCTAGCTACGTCAGATTGTACTCGGAGAACTTCGATTCTCCTGCGAGAACAAGTTCTCTGGTAGATGGTAGAATCACCATTTCTTTGTGAATCTGTATTTGCAATTAATTTCCTTATGGGTTAACCCACAATGCCGTATTCCATGCAACCAAACATAGTTTGCACTATAACAATGATACACCAAAAAGGTAGTCGCATCTTTCCCTCCGACCTCGCATTACAGTTTTATACCAAGCGAGAAGCCCACAACAACGCCGTTACATGCAGTGATTGTTACTCCACCAACTTTGAAATTACAAACAAAAACGTCAAGTGTGCCATAAAAAAAGTGGTTATATGATTGAGTTTTCACTCGCTAAAATGTCCACGGATAAAAATTGATGATATTTAATTGAAATAATCAAATGTACAATTC
Organism: Lithobius niger; assembly: GCA_023313725.1. Taxonomy (NCBI): domain Eukaryota; kingdom Metazoa; phylum Arthropoda; class Chilopoda; order Lithobiomorpha; family Lithobiidae; genus Lithobius; species Lithobius niger. The sequence continues at coordinate 10,137 of JAHWFP010180519.1, read as the reverse complement.
AGAAGCTTGCATCTACGAAATAAAAACATCGTCATTTCCAGAAGCATGAATTCTTTCATTTTGCTCATCAATAAAATCAGCAAAGCGTAAATCTTTAGACGGGCAACAATGCCACATTCGGTACAACATGACGTTGTTTGCACGATAACAAATGGTGTATGACCCACACCGAAATTGTAGTGAAAATTGTTCTCAGATTTTTGTATTATTAACATTTCTTTTGCTCATCATCATCTTTTCAGAGACTAGCAAATTGTGCATTTTGGTGGCTTTTAAACACCATTATCTCCCCTTAGGCTATTATAAACTGTACCTGACAGTTATTTCCTGTGTTATTAATAGTGATGTGCAGATTCCGAGTACGATACCTTAAAATCGGCTGATTCCAGGGTATCGGACTCAGAATCGGAAAATTTCCACAGATTCCAAGCAGGTTCCATTAAGATTGGTTCCCCGATGAAAAATCCTTTCCAACTGAAGCCTAATTCTAAATTAATCTGTTCGGAATGAGTTACCCAATTATGAATTAATAAAACTTACAAGCCCAAATAATTTACCCAAGGTAATACCATTGCTCGTTTGTTTTGTTTCACTTTCCATGTTCTTCTGTGCTCTCACATCTGATCATCACGCGAAAGAACTAAATCTGTCCGTGGAGGTTGATCACGATTTATTTAGAGCGCCGTTATTATAGCCAGAGTATAATTTTTTTACTGGAAGGTGGTGGAGGAGATCACATTTCATGTGAATAAATTTTGGGTTGCGGGTGGGGAGCAATGTAAAAATTACTCCAGGCAACCAGTTGAAGGAAAATTATAAGCCAAACTAGCCCAGAAACTTACTACAGTACATGGTTAAATTTGCCCTGGTATCGGAATCGGTGTATCGGTGGAATCAACAGATGTTATCGGTGGGATCGGCACCGGAAAATTGGTATCGGCGCACCACTAGTTATGAAACAATAAAGCATGAAGTTAATTCCGTGTTGTTTTACAAATGGCTGATGCTTTTCGTAAATAAGTTAACACTTTCCTCAAAAATGTTCACCTTTAATTTGTGTTTATTTCTTTTTAATAATGCTCAAATTGTGTGCCCTAAAAACGTGAAATATGCACTTTCACATCGGTTTAATCCACTGAACCATCTCTTGCTTGCGTAAAGGTAAAAACATTGTTTATTGTATTGCTTTACATCTAAAACTGTATCTTCGTTGACTAGTAAATGTCATTTGGCAAGTAAAAGCAGTTCTGATTGTTCAGCTGGTTAAAGTTAGGTGTCTTTTTAGGTCGATACCCTCAAACAGGTGTGTGAACAGGCCCTGAAATCTCATGTGAACGAAGACTCGGCACTCTTTCTCTTGGGCATTGCTGACCAGTTCAATGTCAAGACCCTCCGGGTGAGTCAGTTTAATTGGCGGTATTCTTACTATACTAACGGGCCATAACCACACAAACCCAAAAAAAAAACCACACTCAAGAACGATTACAATTTAATTAATAAGTCCTAATGATTATTTTGTAATGCACTCCAAGAATTGTAGCTTCTTGTTACACCACACTCCATGGTTCACTACCGTAACGTCAACGTGTGCTAGCTACTGGCAAGCGTGAACTGTGGCTGTTTTTGTCATCTGAGTAGACTACCCCAGTCATGTGATATAAGCATGATAGCAGAGAACCATGGCGCGTGGTGCAAGTGTCGACTTGCGTGAAAATTAGTGATTTTGTGTGTAAAATGGCTCTATTAAGAACTACGGTTTCTTTGAATTATAAAATAAGGCCATGAAAAAAAATTAGTTGGTTCTCAGGCCCTGCCTGGTGGTCAAATTAGTCCCTGGTCATCGCTTTTTATTTGAATTTGAATTTGAATTTGAAAGAAAATTCGACAGAAAGCCTGCTGGCTTATGGCGTCGAGTATCCGCTACTACCAATTTTTGTACTCGTAGGGCGGTATAAAGGAGGGCAACACAATATCAAGACGTTTTTTGAAGGTGATCACGGAAGGGGCTTTCACAACCTCCGCCGGTAGCTTATTCCACAGATTGCACACTCTGAAAGCAAATGACTCTTGTCGTAATGATGTCCGGCAGCGTTGTTTCACCACCTTAGCTCCGTGGTTTCTAGTTCTAAGATCATCAGTGACAAAAAGCCAAGATTTTTCAAGTGGATTATTAGAGTTAATAGTCTTATAAGCAAAGATAAGGTCTCCGCGAGAACGTCGATAAGCCATTGTGGGAAGTCTGAGTCGTCGTAAACGTTCACTGTACGGCAGATTGGATAAACCAATGACCCGTTTTGTAGCACGTCTCTGGAGTCTTTCCACTTTGTCCTTGTCGCGTTCAAGTCTGATCCACCAAGCTTGGTTTGCATATTCGATGATGCTTCTAACAAGACTACAGTACAGTTTAAGGAAGATCTTTGGTTGAAGCTCATCAAATGTATTTCGGACTGCTGCTAGCACAGCATAGGCCTTGGCTACAATAGATTGGACATGTGTAGAGAAGGAAAGATCACCATCGAGAATGACGCCAAGATCTTTCTGTGAAGCCTTGTCTTGTAGTAGTTTATGAGACCCAAGGTCGTAGATAGTGTGAAGACGTTGGTTGCCAGACCTAAGGATACAACACTTATTTTCGTTAAGGTTCATGTTCATGTCCTCCACCCAGTTAGTAACATGATGAATATTGTCTTGGAGGATAGCAGCAGTTTCAGGTGTGTTAGAAGGTGCAAAGAGTTTAGTGTCGTCCATAAAGATGCCGTGGTCGACTGAAATCTTTGAGGAAAGGGATTTGATGAACATGACAAACAACAGTGGACCTAACACACTTCCCTGCGGAATCCCGCTACGTACAGGTAAAGGCTCTGACAGAGCTCCCTCGACTGAACATCGCTGATGTCTGCCTGACAGAAAGTCACCGATCCAGGCGAGAAGTGTTCCCTGTATGCCTTCGTCAGCCAGGCAGTCCATTAGCTTGTTGTGAGGAATCGTGTCGTATGCCTTTGCGAGATCAAAAAATATAGTGTCGACTTGGAGGCCCTCGTCAATCCACAGTGTTACTTTGTCCAGGTAATGTATTAAGTTGTGGGTTGTCGACCTCCCGGGAATCCCCCCGAATTGATTAGGGTGAAGTTTATTGTTTTCAGCGAGGAAGTTTAGTATTTGTTTGTGGATTATTTTTTCGAGAATTTTGCCTGGAATGCTCGTAAGGCTAATTGGCCTATAGTTGGATGGATTAGTCTTGGATCCTCCTTTATGGATAGGTGTAACGTGAGCAGTCTTCCATTGAGTAGGTACTTTGCCCAAACAAATTGACTTCTGGAATAGTGATGTTAATGGCGAACAGAGTGCGGAGGCTGACTCTTTCAAAATAACTGGGTGGAGACCATCTGGACCTGGAGCAGATCTACTGTTGACATTGAGCAGGATGTGTTTCACTTCATCTTCTGCAACTTCGATATCATCGATTACAGAGGTGTGGATAATCGATCTTTCCGGTAATTCAATTGGTGGATTTGTTTTGAAAACCGACCCAAAGTAAGTGTTAAGGACAGATACTTTAGCGGTTGGTTTAGTGACAAGACTGCCGTGCTCGTCTTCCAGACTTACAATCGGGGAATGTGTTTTTACTACTAGCCTAAAATACTTACCTGTATTTTATATATGCTTTACAATATTGGAAATGCTACCCGTCCCAAACATGAATTTAATGCACTCTGGGTCCTTGCAACGGCGCTCCCTGGGGCCCGTGTCCACCGCTAGGTGGCGCCCCATTCCCGCTACTCCACACAGTTTGTTTGGGACGCGATCGAGATCGGTCGCAGCTACTACGTTTCTATAACATGGAAGTCATCAATAACCCCAAAAAACGAGCGATCTGCCCTGGGAATGCGTTGGGTAAATGTTCTAACAAGCTTTATCATCGTGATCCCCACCCGCGGTGTCGCAGATGCAGGGTTTGTAACTTTGGTTCGTTCAAATGTGCTGAATGGTGTACCACAACGGACCCGAAGATCGTGGCGGCCATCGAAGCTACATGGGCCGATTCGGACCGTCGGCAGGATTTGCGGCGAAAAGAACGTGAGTTGGCAAAACAGGCGGCGAACAATCGTGCACTTATCGACCCAGATCAATTTTTGGTGAGTGAAGTGGACTCTTGTGCTTCGGAAAACGTGGACGAAGCGGTGACGACCATCGGACAGGTCGCGGACACGTCCTTTGTTAGGCGGCTGCCCGGGACAGGCGACGCGTCCGGACAGGAAGTGAGCTTGGCTAACATGGTGGCGCGTATGGTGTCCGAGCAGATGGCAGCGCTAGAAACGACACGTAACAAGGAGTCGGAGGAGGTCGAACGCCGGCGTGCTCTTGAAACCCAGAAAGGTATCTTGGAAACTTTCGAAAGTTATTTTGGGACGAAGGAGTCGCCAAAATTACCAGTGGGAGCTACCATGGACACGGGAGGACAGTCCAGGGCCCGCCAACGTTCATTCACGCCGCCGGGGTCGCCGCCACGGACTAACGTAAGTGTCGGTTGTGATGTTGATGAGTCATCACCGAAAAGGAGGAGATTGTTGGATACAGTACTCGGCATGGGTGCGGAGGCCGTGGGCAACGCCCCTCGGCCCCCCTCCCAAATGCCGCTGGGACCGTCCCGGACAAGCTCCGGGATGGAACCGGATAGAGCCGACCCGCAAGGACGGGCGGACGCGGGGGGACAGGGCGGCGTGCCGCCTTGGACCCGCTCCCAGTCCGGGACAGCGGAAGCGTGTTACGGACAGGGCCAACCGATACAGAGACGGTCCGGGACACGGTCGGACACAGCGGAGAACTACACGTGTGTGGATTATAGTACGCAGTGGGACAGTCGTTGGTCACATCACGGCGGACAGTGGTCCTGGCCTGGGTACGCAGGCTGGAGCGGACAGGTGGGTCCGGGACACACATCGACGCCGCAGCCCGGTACCGGGTGGAATTTGCCCGCGATGCCGCCCCCCCCCCCCCCCGCCCCCACTGTCGCTACAGGGAGGCGGACAGGACGCAGTTTTTTCGCCAGCGGCGCCACAGGGCAACGACGCGAGGCAGCAGAGTGCATCGGGGAGCTCGGTGAATGCGAGTGTAGGCGTTGTGCTACCGCCGGACGACCAAGCCAACCGGGGAGGGGAAGGGGCGGTGTTCCACGTGCCGCTCGCCCCTGTGCTTATACTCCCGGATGACAGCCAGACACCGAACGGGGACCTGGACCCCAGTGCGGACGGCTCGGCCAACGCCCAAGAAGCAATAGAGTGGAAGTGGCTGGTGGAGGAAGTCTATGGTTCCTTACCAAGCCTATTCTGCCCCCGGGTGGTGGTCCCGGTAATTGCAGAAGGGGAACCACCAGCGACGTCATTCGCAAACATGGACAGAACTGTTAAACAACAGAATCATCTTCCACAATCCCAAGTACTGTTTCGCCAATTGCTCGTGAACGGGGGCACGTTACGGGACGCGGGGAAGGTGCTATCGGCCGTTAACCCTCCCCCCCCACCGGATTTGACGAAGGGGACCTTCTTTTTCTCGGCGGGGAACGCAGGTGCGCCAAGAGCGACACGCTACCGCACGTACGAGGAGACCGAATACGTGGCGGCGGAGGCAAGGATGGACATGGGCTCAAACCTACAGCGCCCACAGTGGATTCGTGTGGCGCCCGCACAATTCGAAGAGGATGAAAGGGTGATTCGGGCGAGTCTGCGCGCGAACTCCACGTCGGACATGGCCTACGCGGCGGCGACAGCCAAGTTGAAGGAGTACCTCGCATCGGACCCCGACGACAGAGACTTGGTGACCATCGACGAGGCGATTAAGCTTATGCGTAAGGGCTCTGAGTTCCACACGGACGCCATTAACTGGGGAACTCGGGCGCTGTTCAACTCGGTGCTCCATAGGAGGGATGGCTATCTTGCAAGTGCTCCGGCGGGTGTGTGTAAGGATGCGCTCAAGGACTTACGGTTGCTCCCGATACATAGGTCCCGTTGGCTGTTCAACGGTCAACTCCTCACAGTGGCTCCGGAACTTAGAGAGAAGGTTAAGGCACCTGTACCCCATGGTAGGAGTAGAGCGGCCCACAGAGGGGCGGGAGGAAACAGGCAGCCTTTTCGGGAAACCCACCACCCTGGAGGCCAGGGCCAATCGAAGATGGGTCAGAGTGCAGGCGGACAAGCACAAAGCCAGACTGGGACGGGTAAGCCACCTAGAGGCCGAGGACACACAGGGAGGGGTGTCTTCCCCCGAAGCCGCGGGGGAGGTCGTAGGCCCCCAACTTCTGGACATTGACACGGTTCTGGCGCAATCTCCTCAGCCCCCCCCACGGGGACGGGTAGGGGGCAGGATATCGCGCCATTGCGACGCATGGGAGCGCATCACGGCAGATCCATTTGTGGTGGCCGTCGTAAAGTGGGGTTATATCCCAAACTTTACTTCGGTGCCACCATTAAGAAGAGACCCGCCACACTGGTTACTCCGGAGGGCCGAGCCACCGGAATTAGTGGCGGAAGTGATGTCGCTTGTGGAGAAAGGAGCGTTGGTGGTGGCTCCGAGGGACACCTTGGGGTTCTTCAGCCCGGCGAGGGTGATCCCGAAGAGGAACGGGGGGATGCGGTTAATTTTCAACCTGCGCCACCTCAACAGGTTCATCACAACAGAACACTTCAAGATGGAGACGTTGGAGTCCATCAGGGAGGCATTTCAGCCGGGGGACTTCTCGACATCAATCGATTTAGAGGATGCCTATCTACATGTGCCGCTACACAAGAGTGTTCATCACCTGTTTCGATTAGTGTGCCGAGGGAAGGTCTACCAATTTGTGGTCCTTCCCTTCGGATTGTGCTCAGCCCCTCACGTTTTTACAGTGCTGATGAAGCCAGTGCTCGCGGTACTTCATCGGGCATTGATCTACGCTCATGCATACCTGGACGACTGGTGCCTGAGGAACCAAGACGCAGCCGCGTTGTCCCGGGACACGGCAAGGTGTGTGCGACTTATGACGATGTTAGGCCTGGGTGTGAATGTGATGAAATCCTGTTTGGTCCCGGAACAGTGCTTCGAGTTCCTGGGAGCTTGGTTCGACACGAGGGATTTCTCCATACGACCGTCCGAGGACAGGGTACACCAGGTGGCGGCAGCAGCGGAGAAACTCCTGCAGCTACGGCAGATTTCCGCACGGGAGTTGTCCAGGACGATTGGCAGAATGGACTCGTGCACGTCTCTAGTCCCAAGAGGTTCGTGGAGAGTGCGCCCACTGCACTGGCTGCGAAAATTGGAATGGGTACCGAGGGTCTCATGGGAGGACCTCATTTCCCTGGACAGAGCTCCTGTAGAGGCGATAACGTGGTGGACGGAGGCCCGCAATCTGCAGGAAGGGGTGCCGATCCACACGCCAGCGTCGGACTGGCTGCTGATCACGGACGCATCCTCCTCGGGGTGGGGTGCGACCGTGGGGGAAGAACAGGCGGCGGGCCTGTGGTTACCGGAGGAGTGCAACCTTCACATCAATGTGCTGGAGCTACGTGCCGTGTGGAACAGTCTACTAGTGTGGGCACACAGACTCCGGGACTCTTCTGTGACAGTCCTGTCGGACAACACAGCGGCAGTGTCCTACCTACGGAGGGGAGGTGGGACGAAGTCGGGATCACTGTTTGTGGAGGTGCACAGGATCTTCACGCTCTGCGAGGAGTTCAACATCATGTTGGCCCCGCGACATATCGCGGGCAGCATGAACGTGTTGGCGGACGAGCTCTCCAGGGTAGGCAGGGTACCCACGACGGAATGGCGCCTCCACCCGGAGGTATGCCATCAGATATTCCAAGAGTGGGGAACACCGACGGTGGATTTCTTCGCGACGAGGGCAAATACACAGCTACCACTCTTTGCCTCCCCGTATCCGGACAGTCGGGCGATGGCGACGGATGGACTGAGTTTGGAGTGGAACAACGTGTTCGGGTATCTGTTTCCACCCTTCAGGCTGATCCAGAAAGTGTTGACCAAAGCGAAAGAGTCGACGGGGTCCTTCATTCTAATAGCCCCGTGGTGGGAGGCATCCCCGTGGTTCGTGGAACTGTGGAAAATGAAGAAGAGAGACCCGATCGAGCTACCTCGACGAGCAGACATCCTCTCGCAGCACGCAGGGACGACGCTCCACCACAATCCGACAATCCTACACCTTCACGCGTGGAGATTGTGAAGAGTATGCTGACGTCGAGTGGGTTCTCACAAAGCACGGCGGAAGTTATGGTGGAGAACATTCGTCAATCATCTCAAACAATTTACGAGGGTAAATGGCGGGGATGGGTTGACTGGTGTAAATCCCATCAAGTGAGAAGTTTGGACCCGTCGCCTCAACAAGTATGTGAATTCCTGAACTCCTTGTTTGCTCAGGGACTGGCCCCTAGCACCATCAAGGGGTATAGGGCAGCCATTAACTCGGTTCTGGCGCTGGCAGGGAAGAGCGACGTGACGGAAAGTGCAAGCGTGGCCAGGATCATCCAATCCTTCAGTGTGCTCCGGCCAAGGACTAGAAAGCTCTACCCGAGTTGGGACCTCACGGAGGTGCTCCACAACCTCGCTGGGGCACCCTACGAACCCCTGAACGAAGCGTCTTGGGAACATCTCTCCAGGAAAGCAGTGTTCCTGCTGGCACTGGCGTCGGCGGCTAGGCAGGGAGAGCTGGCCGCGTTGGCCAGGGACCGAGATTTTTTGCGTGCGTCACCAAATTGGACTCGAATTACGCTCCTTACACACACAGAATTCCGAGCAAAGAATTCAACACCTGAGGAAGCACCGACGCCGTTGGTTGTAAACGCGTTGGCGCCTCTACTGGAGGCGGGATGCCCGGATCGCCTTCATTGCCCGGTCAGGGCGCTGAAGTTCTACCTGGCTAGGACTAAGCCAGTGGTGGAGGAGAAAGGACTTCGGAACACCAGGGGATGGACCCCACTATTCGTGAAGTTGTCAGCCGGAGGTGAGGAACTCACAAGGGAACCGGCGACGTCATCCACAGTTGCTAGGTGGATTTGCAGAGTGATCGAAGAGAGCCAACAACAGGATGGGAGGCCGGCTACAAGCAGGACCAATGCCCACGAAGTCAGAGCGATGGCGACATCATGGGCCTTCGCAGCAGGGACACCGTTGGGCGAAATCCTGGACGCTGCCAGATGGAAGGGACTAAACACTTTCGTGGCCCATTACTTAAGGGGAGTAGTGATGTCGACGGCAACCCGCAGAGACATCAGGTTCATGGCAGCTGGTAAGCTGGTAAAGAGGAAGTGAGGTAAGGGGTTTAGACTAGTAATAGACATAGAAAGTGCTCGAGGGTAGACCTGCTAGACAGATTGATTTTGTAGGGCTACTAGGGACTTGCAATGGCGCGGGTTCGACGCCTACGTTCAAGTAGGACAAAGTCAGCATATATAAAATACAGGTAAGTATTTTAGGCTAGTAGTAAAAACGAGGTTTTAACCTCTAAAAATAGTTTTTACTTAGCCTAAAATACTTACCTGTGGGAACCCACCCTCCTCCCGCGTCGAACCGTTTACGGGGAATGGGGCGCCACCTAGCGGTGGACACGGGCCCCAGGGAGCGCCGTTGCAAGGACCCAGAGTGCATTAAATTCATGTTTGGGACGGGTAGCATTTCCAATATTGTAAAGCATATATAAAATACAGGTAAGTATTTTAGGCTAAGTAAAAACTATTTTTAGAGGTTAAAACCTCGTTTTTTTATTACGATTGACGTATCCCCAAAATCGTTTTGGGATGGAAGAAGCGCAGTTGGCGATCTCTTCTTCATACTTGCGCCTTGCGTGACGCAGGCTGGAGATGCATGTGTTGCGGCTGGCTTTGTAGGTCTCGTAGTCGTGGGGGCTTTTAGACTGGGTGTAGATGTCCCAGTTCCTTCTTTTTGTCCTAATTGCTGTGCGGCAATCATGATTAAGCCACGGTAGCTTAGATTTGTTTAGCACCAGATTTGAGAAGTGTGGGATGTGATTTAGAATGGCTTGGCTGATAGTGCGGAGGCAAAGGTCCCACGCTTGGTCCACATCAAGAGAAGCCATTGAGCTGGTAAGATTGGCATTGATGATATCGTCGCTGATACCTTCGTGGTTTGCAC